>JAQQAE010020724.1:0-10624 GCA_029823295.1 Pseudamia nigra | reverse complement strand
TCGGAATCGGCAGATATCCGAATTCAGGTATCGGGATCGGATCGGAAGTGAAAAAATGTGGATCGGTGCATCCCTAATTGAGGTGCTGGTGAGGTGTTTCAGACACGTCCAACCAGGAGACCTCCAGTATAATGCTGGAGGCATTATACAGGAGCAGGAGGAGGTGGCTGGGGAGATAGCTGGCTTCTTTGCTTATTCTGCTGCCCCTGCAACAAAGACCTAGATAAGCAATTTACCCTAAGCATGTTTTGATTCCTAAACCCTTCAAACTCTACCACAAATGCACCCCACACATCATAGATGAAACTCCAGGAATACTTTCATCAGACCCAATATATTTGCATTTTTATCATAATCTGTTGAAGGATGAAGGAAAGAAATTGTTAAATTTTGTATTGAAGAATCAGTATCAGATTAATTTTGCTCCCGGGCTCATCCTTGCAGCAGTTGAGGAAAACCATAAACCATTTTTTTCACAATCTAATGAGGATTGTAATTTTTTATTGAATGTTTCCAATGCAGGTGTTCACTGGATGAAAAAACCTGCCCTGTAACACTGCAGACAAGTATCATCAGGCAATTAAAACCATTCAACAGCGCTACAGTGAATGTTAGCAGACTCTTACAGTATATGTTATAGATTTGTGGTGAATGAGAACAGTGATGAACTGTTCTTTATTGATGTTTTGCTCCAGTAAAAAGTCTGTCTGATGGCACAACCTGAAAGCAGAATAGATGTTTGAAGGTGTTATATTTACATTGTGTCATCACATTTTTCTGGCCATGCCTCATACACAGCTGGTCTTCTGCTTGGGTGTTCACCCTGGCCGTTAAACATACGTCCATGCTCATAATTAATCATTGTTTCAAAGCGTTGGGGTTTTCCAGTCTTTCGCCAACATCATTTTGCTCCCGTCCCTCTCATATATATGTGTGAACAGATGTTGCCCACTAGACTGTGAAACAAAAAAATGAAGGTTGTAAAGGCAGAAGAAAGAGAAGCATCATGTGTACCTTGTATCACCCTGTCTTTCTCCTCCCTCTTCATGTGAGTTCTGGTCTGGACTTGCTATCAGCCACATGTAACATCTCTGAATGCCTTAGAACACAAAAAACAACACCTGTTTCCCTTCACCTATCCTTTCTCAAAGCATGTGTCCATCTTTTACTGTGAGGAAACTGGGACATGTTGTCCAACAGAAGCTTCTTCATCGTGTTTGTTTGAGACTAAAGTTTAACTGTTGAATGTGTATATTTATATTAACAGCTTGTAATAAGACATTGAGCTATGCAGTTTGAAAGATTGACTGTGTGCATTAGAGTCAATATGTTTTCTCACAATTATACACTTGGAACATGGCAATCTTTAACTGAGGTGATTTGCAAAATAGACATGCTCTAAGATATTTCAAACACAATGACAAATATGTATACTTAAGAGATCAAATAATGCACTGGTGCATTTATTTATAAAATCACAGGTGTAGTTTGTGCTGTATACAAATGACCACTCATATATTGTTCCTCATTACCTTTTGATATATATCCTAATGTAATCAGTTACAAAACAAACAAAAAAGGACCAACGAAGGTCAAGAAAAATTACATTATTAATGCATGTAATAATGTCTGCTGCTGTAATGATGGTGCAACCTGTTTCTGAAGTGCAAGAGGTGGATGTATCTGTTATTCCTCTGGACAAATAATTGTGTGTAAGGGCACTATGGTGCAGTGATGGACATTTACTGCTCTGGCAACTTGCCTGGTGGTCCGCCCTACCTCCAGCATTCTAATGTGATCCCAGTCAGGTTGCCCCATTTGTGGTATCCTTACAGACGTCATTTTCTCTAAAGCTGTGGTGCCTTTTCATAGGATTGGGTGTGTTTGACAGAGGAGTAGTCATTTGGGATTGGTTGCATTGGGAGTTCTTTCCCTAAGGTGTGTTTTTAGATACAGGACCACACAGTAATCACAGTAATCAGTCAGTTGTGACCAAATCCTACATGTTTGGAATTATCATAAAGGCAACCACAAAGACATTTGTACAACTAGTTTTATTAATTGAGAGAAACTCCTCCCAAATTAGGCCAAAAAATAGAGTGGTACGTTATTAAATCCCTGGAGTGTATAATAAAACACATTCAGGTTTAAATTCAGTAAAATGCTCACAATTTAAAGACAGAAATGCAGGTCCACACTAATCTACTTGGGTTTAAATTTGGTGGCCTTAGATCTGATAATAAAGACACTGATTTTGAACTTTATGACCCTTTGACCATTTGTCTTCAAAAAAGATAGCCATAGGTGCTCGTCCCAAGGTGAACCTGTATAGTTTGGTGAACCTAGCTGCATTTGTGTTTGAGCACAAATGGATGAACATGACAGACGGCATTGATCACCCTACCCAGATGTCAACTCCATCAGTGTTAGTAATATCTTTCTAGCTCAGAAAATGGTAAAGAAAAATCCAACTAACTAAACAATTTGAACATGCAAATGTACAGAAAAATACTGAGCCTTTAAAAAGGGCTTGGTTAATTTCTTGACACCAAGCAAGAAAGGTTTGGTTTTCTCACTCCATACATGTTCCATCCCTTTACTTTTCATTCTTTCACTTTAATGATAACCCCTTATAGCAGACCACTTCATTGCCAGTGAGACTCTATTTCCTGTGTAAGGGGAATAAACCCAGGATCCACCTTTTTGTGGTTATAGTCTGATCAAAGATAAAGGCTGTTTATTAAAAAGCCTCCAGGGGTGAAGACAAAACAAACAAACCCCCATACAGAGAAGAGCTTAGACCTAATAATGTCCACTGTGACAAAGAAACACACTGCAGAGCACAGACCCCACGGCGTACCTACTGCCCCTGCATTCCTTCACACCACTCTGCGAGTCCAACACACAAACTGAGTCTGTGTCGAGGCCGTGGCGGCAGTGATTGAATGGAATGTGATGAGGCAGATTCAGACTGCGGTCCAAAAGGCTTCTAGCTCACTTCTTTAAAGGAATGAAATGCCTGAGATTCCCCTATGGACACAGGTTTCTTTTACCAAAAAGGTCCTCGGGCTGCAGGAATGTACATGCAGCTCGTCAAGGTTTATGTGTATGTAAATATGTGTGCACAATACAGGTGTGTAGCAAAAGGTATTCACTGCCTCAGGCTTCTCCCTCCTCTGATTTCCCTTCTTTTATCATCTTCTGTTCATCCTTCTCCCTGGTGTCGACCCTTCAACAGCTCAGTACTCACACGTACACTAATCTGTTGTCCAGCTGTTTCTCTGTGGGTTTTATATCCACGTCATAACATCTCCTCTACAGCTATCTTCACCAATTATGTCTATTGTTTTGTCCCAAAAACACAAAATACATACATTTGTTCAATCATATTGCAATGTCATGGTACTGTACATTATATGAATGTTCAGTTACATTTCAGCATGTGTTTGGTGTAATGGACATGTCTTAGGGTTAGGGTTAGCAAACATGCTTGGGAACAGTGTCAAATTATTAAAATAACAGATATGACATCTACTCCTGACTTTATTTGGAGGTATTTGGACACAAATGAAATTCACCATTTAATGGGTAATATGTCTTCCTTAATCTGTTCATATTCAGATTCACGTGTACTTTATTAATCCTAAATTGGAAATTGTTTTGTTACAGCAACATACTGTACATACACACAGTATAACAAAAGTACAACACAGCTGTAGTGGGACTGGTTAAGTGTAACGTTAACCAGGTAAGTACAATCTGAATGACACGACAACGTTCAAGAAAGGAAAAGTGAAGAGACACAATGGAAACGAAAAGATGCAAGAAAGAAAACTGCAAAAAGACATGAGAAAAAAAGATATCAAAGACAAGACATTTATTACATTACAAGACTTGACAACATGAAAATAGCATAAAACAAAAGATGCAATGAGAAACCAATGTGGAAGGCAAAAGAAAACAATGGCATAAAAGAGCAACAACAAGATAAAAATGATGTAAAAGACGCAACAAGATGAAACCTCTATCAAAGACATGAGATTAAAACACTGAAAGACATAAAAAGAAGAATGAACAAGAAAAGAATTAGTGGAGATTTTGTTAATTTTCTGTATGTCATTTATTGCATCATAAACTTACAAATATATTGTTGTCATTGCTTTATTGTCTGGTGAAATAGTATTACATGTGACTTTGTCTACAAATTACTTATTATTTCCTACTGTACTGATTAAGAGTTCAAAAAAGAGGAAGAAAAGGGGAAAATTTCATTCATGGCAGTGCTTGAACCCAATTGGCCACAGGTGACCCATGAGAGGAAACATCCAGTGACAGATTTATAATGTCACTTCCTGCTGAGCTGAGTCACTCGTGAAACCTCAGTCAGTTCAGAGAATGTGTCCTCCATGTCTTCTCACAATGGTTTACACTGTGAGTTAAGATGAGAAAGGGGCATGAGGGGAGAGAGAGTATTATTTTAGTCATATGAAATCAATATGTGGGACATAGGGATGCTGTATGATCCTGGAAGCAAAATTACAGTTTTCCAATATACTGGTAGTGTATGAGGAGTTAAATGGACACATCTGAAGTTGTATTAATTAATTATCATTGTGTTCTTACATTCTACTTGTAATAATCTGTGGATTATTACAGTACTTAAATTATAAGCATGTCTGCCCACAAAAAGAGAGCTAATACATTGCTGGAAATTCACTTTGTTGAGTGGTGATTAGTTGGAATGTAATTATACCGTGTATGTAATGCGTGTATGAGGGCTGTGCAAATTAGCTAGTAGCTGATTTTTTGTGGCAGACACAGATAAATGATTAAACATGCAACCTTCCAGTCAACACAGCTTACAACCTCACAGTTGCCAAACTAGGATGTCCGTTCTTTCCTTACCAGTTGAAGGAATCTGAAATGTAGACGCTCTCTCCCCAGTCACCGTGTGGTTAGATAAACTGCAGCCCTGTATTAGCTAATGCTATGACTGTTTTCAGCTCTGTGTGATGAGCATGAGCTCGTCCACCTGCGAGGTTGTAATCCGTGTGGATTGGCAGGTCATCTGTCCAAACGTGTACCACGGACCACTATGAATGATCGGCTACTAACTAGATTTCCGAGATTGTAGACAGCACCTTTAACATAGTCCAAACTATTAGCAATATATTTGCTTCATTATCGAACCCTTTGAAGCTTGCTTGGAAAAATTCTGCTGTGTGCTATCAGTCACCATGATGTTCTGTACTGATCCCTCACTCTTGATTCCATTCCAGGAACTGATCCTTTTCCAGATCATAAAGGTACATACATACTGTATTTTATCCTCTGACTTTACGAGCCTCTACAAATGAAGAGATTATAACAGCATGCGTAGTTTTAATGATCTGTTTCTCTACACAAAAAAGTTTTGACTTCTTTTGCATTACCTGCGGTATGAGTTTGTATTTACATTATACTCATAACACCAAACTATCAAGTGAAAAACTGTTTACGACTTTATTTAAAAAAATGAAAATTCAGGGCCAATAGTTTTCTAAACTTTCCACAAGCACTACTACTTATCTGTGTATCATTGTCACTGAACAGTTTGCTAAAATCTTACTCAAAAGTCTTGAATTGATAAAGGTGGACAAAATCTTTAACACATTTCTTCAAAGCTGCAGCAAGATGGTGAATTTCCAGATACCATGTGGACATTTCTAGTCCCTCAACTATCCCTTAAGTGGTGCTCAAGTAAAGACCTTCCCAATCTCACCTTCACATGTCACACTGAAGTTCATCACAAATACCAGGTTCTTACTATGTCACTGAAAACAGATATTTTGCATGAAATAGACTCTCATTTCTCTGTGTACATTTGCAGATAAAAAGCTCCACCTCTCCCTTAACTGCGGCACATCTGGAGAAGTAGCAGGTCCTGATCAAAGCTCCGTCTGTCCTGGCGGGCCACAGGTGTAAATAGAAAACTTGTGTGTGTGATTGTCAAAGGTCTGGTGTTGACCTTTGTCTGTGTGAGAGTGTGCACACATGGTTGCAGATGTGTGCGACACCCCGTTTGAGCTCCGACCCAGAAACGTGCCCGGCAACACGACAGATTACCTATTAGAAACAGATGTGAAAGAAAGGGAAACAGCGGGAAAAAAGGAAAGCGACTAAAAGAATGTACAATGTAAGCGTGTCGTAGTGTTTGTTAGAGGTGCACCAATTACATTAAAGGATGGCAGTTGCTTGGACGTTCTTTCTTTCTTCGAGGCTTTTACTCTGCAAAATATTTGCCATGTGTTGCTTTTTGGCAAATTCAGTTAATGTTAATAAGGAGGCCTGGCATTTCTTTCAGAGTGAATGGTGGGTGTTTGAGTGTGCATATGTCTGTTTCCGTTTTTCAGTGTGTGTGTGTTTATGTGTGTATGTAGCTGGCACTTGCTCTCCAGTCATTATTTATACAAGGCCGGCATACTAATGGCAAGGCAGAAAGTCAATTTCACGCAAAGTTTCCATTTTGGTATTATTCTAACCCACTTTATCCTTGCTCTCTTGATGTAAATGTCAGCTATTACGGGCTATGGTTGCTTAATTTACCCTGATAATGACAGCGACACACCCTTAAAATAAAAAATCTGAGGGGTGGAAAGAAAAAAATGCTGGAAAATTGAGTGGATGGGGGTTCCAGTTATGGTATTTCCACTTTGTCTAAAAGCGTGTGCATATGCCTCTGAACATATGTGTATTTGTTTGCCATGTGTTAGCTGGTAGATTTATTATATTTAGTTGTATGACTGGCACTGTGTGTGTGGATGTGGGTGTTTCCCTCATTGCCAGAGTCAAGCATCTCTGCAGTGGAATCCCTGAGCAAACAGCAGCTCCACAGCTTCAACAAGAGGCCGAGTGGAAACAGAAACAAGGCTTCAGTCTTCTCCATCACACAGGACACGGTCACTGTGTCTCATGCTCACACAGACAGAAGTATGTCTATAGCACAGTGCACAATTCATCCATGGTGAAATTACTTTACATTTTGACCATTCTTAAAGTCCTCTTCAGTATTTCCAAGTAGGATTTAAAAATTTTGGACTTATTTTCTTCCATTTATTGCTTAAAATTATTTAAATAGCTATATTTGCCAATGAGGCTTTGTTTTTAGTAACATTAGCTAGTTAGTTAACAACTTAACTCAAAATGGAATGCACATTTTGATTACATTTTCATGAAAGGTTGGAAATGGCACAAGGAATAATTAATTAGATTGACATCTTCAATACTTTTTCTTGTAAATCCACAAACTGACAAATCCCCCCCCCTAAAAAAAAAGAAATAATCATAGTCCAGAATCCATTATGCCTCCAATCGTGGCAACTGAGCTCTGAGGTCAACAGCAAGCAAGGTGTGCACACTCTTGCTTCCTAGGTGCTCAGTATTTTACCTGTTAGTGAAGTTAAATGGGATCTAACAAATCAAGCAATTTGTGATTATGAGTGTAATAAATAAAATTAACATGCTTTTATCGTGCATTTCATTTACTTCAGAACTCGGAGATTGGAAATGTGAGCTGATCGCGTTCCAGCTGTGAAGTCAGAAAACATGATTGAGCAGGCTTTCCAGTTCACATTCACAGAATAGATAATTTCCCACCAGATTTGCATTCTATGTGATAGTATCTGTCCCTGGAATTTTGCACATACAAACAGCATGCGATGGATAAAAATTGAACAGTTCTATATGTAAGACTGCCATAATATGAAACAAATACACCCAAAATTAGTGGTGTTCATTCAGTTGTTCTGAGTGGCAGCCATATTGAATTGTAGCGGTTGGTGGGGGTTTCTCCAACTTTCCGAGTTGGAATTTGGAATTCTGACTTGAGGGGGCGGTGACTAGGATCTCAGAAGTTCCAACTTGTGAGTACAACTGGAATGCACCATTATGTCATCACCTGTAGTTTTTAGCATGTGTAACCCAGAGGTTAACAGAGCTACCAAAGTAAAAGCATGTTAATAAAAACAGCAATAAATACTTTGAAAGTAGAAGCCAAAAAATAAGTCCATAAGATTAAATATCTCTAAAAACAAGTTGAAACATGCATTTACGTTTTAAAATGGTTGAGAGCTTAAATGCATTTTATTTTGAAGGGCACGTCTCAGCTTAGTCATGTGACAAGCAACAGCCAATCACATGCTATTAGGTTTTTTTCATATTGAACAAATGCACACTAGTGGTGTGCGATACTGTATATTTTGGTATTGATCCGATACCAAGTAAATACTGGCCAGTATCACCGGTACCGATACTTTTCAATAAATAAGGTGGATGCATCATTGAATTGGTAAATCTCAATTAATTTTCATGACCTTAAGTGTTTTTGTGATCTTTCCTTTTTTATTATTAAATAGTTAATTTTGTCCTAATTCAGGACAGAATTAGGACAAAGTTTATAATTAAATATAAAATGCTTAATTTATCTGCGTGGCCACTCAGATCCATTTGGCTACAAATGCCTCCTGTGTAACAGATCAGTCATTATGGGACCAGGACCAGGACCCCTCCACAGGATGGACCCTGACTGACCAACAGACGGCAGCGGAGAGCTCATCAAGGAGTTTAACACCGGGATAAAAACACTGTGTGTGTGATTGTGATCGGACAGTCTGAGCCGCAGAGGAGGCGGTGTTTGTTGGGATTAAATCAGAGCCGTGGCTGGAGGGTTAACGGGGACAAACACTGAGGAAGCTGGAACGACAGCAGTTTTCTCAAACTGGATCCAGCTGTGAATCTGACAACGACGGATGAATGAATTGTTGATTACGGGTCAGTGTCAGCCCGACCTAGTCATGGCAGGGTGGGTTCAACTGGAGTGAAAATAAGTCAGCGCTTCTGCGTTGACTTCTCCCTCACTGGGAGAAGCATGTCTGCTTTCTGCCTAGACCTGCAGATGACTGCTGTAGTTGAAAATACAGCCACACGGCGGCTCCTCTTCCTCTCTGTCATTCTTCTGTTGTATTTTCTCAGTGCATGTGCTGATGAATCTGAGTCGGCAACTTGCTTATTTGTTTGCTTTGCGCGTCTAAGTCACATCACATGACTCGTGACAGCGCAACATCTAAACACAAGAGAGGGAGGGGGAGCAAAGTGTGTCTGCTCTGCGCTGACACAGGAACGGTGAGTCCGGTGACCTGGCAGTTTCCTCTTTGCCGAAACCGCAGCATTGCAAACAAGAGCAGAACTTAAAATAAAGTATCGATCTCACCAGGCTAGTATCGATCCAATACCGATACTGACTTGGTATTGATACTATCAATATTTAGATCAATCCGCCCACCACTAACGCACACAGACACACGCGAAGAGCTGCAGAGAAACTAAGACGAAAAAAAGGAGTAAATGAATCTAAAAATCATTTAAAAGCTATTTTTGCACTCCAGAGAAGATGCTTGCATTTTCCCAACGTGTCCTGGTGTAACTTGAAGTAACAGAACTCGGTGAGTTGGAAAAAATATTTTTTCTTTTCTGTAAAGCAGTAATTGTAAAGCTGTCTTAAAATTATTTTTATACTTTTACAAAGGTATTCTTGGTTTTCCAACCAAGTCGTTGTTTTGGACATTTGTGTACAGTGGTCCCTTGTTTATCGCGGGGGTTACGTTCTAAAAATAACCTGAGATAGGCGAAATCCGTGAAGTAGATTCCTATGGAAAAACTGTTTTCAGGCCCAAGCATTTGTTTGAGAAACAAAAAAAAACAAAGGCTTTCCGACAAAAAAACACGATGGCCTCCAGGAACAACAAATTAAATTTCAACGATCAACCTACGAAGCTGGACACACAAGAAACCACCGATAGGCACCCATGCGTCACAGCCCCCCGCCGGTGCCGCTCCGCCGCAGCGCACCCCCCTCCCCCTTTTGTCTTTTGCTGAATTAATACTTTTAGCGTTGTTGTTATTTGTAGACAAAAAGTATTAAGTTTGTTGAAGACAGAACCTTTTTGTACTTTTGCTGAATTGATTTTGAGTTTTGGATATTTTGGAATTTTTATTTGACTGACCATACACTACTATACTGTGAAGGTATTATTCCCAGTACAAATGGTAAATGATGGTGGAGAACAAGTCAATGGTAAATGGTTAAACTTAAAAGCTACCTATACTAAATTTGAGAGAAACTTGAAAATTAGGACTGAACCAATATAAACAAAAGGGTTAATTCAAGTAGGGAAATAACTGGAACTAAAGCCAAAAGAAACTAAAGGTTGCAACCTACTTAAAATGAAACTTAATTGAAATAAAACTAGAATTGAACATTTTAAATCTAAAAGGTTTAAAATAAAAGGGGATTTATTTGTCTACTTGTTTGTTGTATGTTAAATGTATGTTATTTTGTCATGTCCATTTAATAATAATAAGTCGGCTACTTAAACTTATTTCTTGCCTGTGGTCTTTTTCTTATTTAAAGCTTACTTCTGCTCCAGTAGTCGAAGCTAGAAAATTCTGATTCTGATCCATAGAAGATCACTCTATTACTGTGTTGTATGCTAGTACATCAGAGGGACAGCACATGTAAGATGTTTTGGAGACAAGGTCAGAGAGGCTAGATTGAGATGGTTTGGACATGTACAGAGGAGGGATAGTG
>JAQQAE010020722.1:0-10624 GCA_029823295.1 Pseudamia nigra | reverse complement strand
AACCCCTTTATTGAAAATGTCAAAAAAATTTCTGGCATGTTCACTTTTCCAGTTGATGCCAAATGTCAGACTGTGGGCTTTGTTGGATTTTAACACCTCAAGACTCCACACCCCACTTAGTTGTGCAGAAATTGGTTCATCATTGTCATCCTCAACCTGGACATTTGGGTGCATAAAATGCAGCATTCAAATCTATGCAAAATGTCCCCTAAGCAGGAAAGGATTGTGGACATTAGGAAACACCCTAACCCCTTTATTGAAAATGTCAAAAATATTCCGGCATGTTCACTTTCCCAGTTGATGCCAAATGTCAGATGGTGGACTTTGTTCAATTTTGCCAGAACATTTTTGATATTTACAGTAAGGTTAGGGTGTTTCCTAATGTCCCCAATCCTTTCCTGCTTTTTGTATATTTAGCCTAGATTTGAATAGGGCATTTTATGCACCCAAATGTCCGGGTTGAGACTGGCTGACAATGACAAACTATCTCCTTGACAACAAAGTTGGACATGGAGTCCAGAGGTGTCAAAATTCAACAAAGTCCACAGTCTGACATTTGGCATCTACAGGGAAAGTGAACATGCTGGAACATCTTTGACATTTACAGTAAGGTGTTAGGGTGTTTCCTAATGTCCCCAATTCTTTCCTGCTTTTTGTACATTTGGCATACACATGAACAGGGATTCTTGTGTTCCCAAATGCCAGAGTCTGACATGAGTCTGACATGACTTTGACATGAATCTGACGGGCCCGGGGGTTCTGGCTTGGCCCTTTAACTGGTGCTGGCAACCTCTGAATTCAGGTCGCCATTTCGGCGGGACGTCCGCATGCGGGGTTAGATGTTCCGGCACCGTGCGTGCTGAAACGGCTGTGCAATTTCAAAAAAGGCGCCAGAATTTAAAAAATTGTGCCAAAATGGGCCGCATGGCCGGAAATGGCACCAAAAACTAGGGAACATTTTTGACATTTGGGAACAATGGCCCAAAAGATGCTCTGGGAGCTGCATGACCTGAAATGGCACCAAGCACTTGGGAACATTTTTGTACATTTGATGACCTTTAACCTGACATGTTTCCGAATTGTCATTTTAGTTCCCAGTTGTCTCACTTGACCAGAGCACCCCCAAGAGCACTGGGAGCGTCAGCACACCCGCCCTCCGAATGGTCCATTTTGTTCCCATCTGTCTTTGCCCGCGACAAAAATTATTCCCAAGTGGACATGCACTTCAATTATGACTTACGAGACCCATCCATCAGAGCCGACCTCATTGACGTTGAGGCCATATTCCGGAATGTCACTATAAAGCGCATTTTATTTTTGTGACAAAAGGGAACAATTCCCTAACACTGTGAATGTGTAAGTGGTCTGAGTCAGTTAGTGATGAGAAGGGGAAAAATTATAAAGTTTAATTTGTTTTTTTATATATTGTTTGTGAAATCTCAATAATATGACCCAGTGAGTATCTCTGTCCGTGTTTTAGATGACTTGTTTAAGGAGGTGGGTAGGCTTCCTTAGATCTTCATTTTCAACAAAGCTCAACAGTTTTTACACATGGTGGCTTTATCTCCCCCACATAGGCAGTATAGATGCTGGTATGTGCACAGCCACATGCAGACACACACATACATACAGTGCAGTTGCAGCTGTGTTCCAGATGGGTTAGCCGTCCTCTAGTGAATCATACACTTTCTGTGACTTAACCATTGCACAAAGCCGGTAGCAAGCAGCACATTTTCCTTTTTACCACCTCCTCCCTGCTGCTGCGTCAACTCCCTCTTACATTAACTCTGCAGGTCTGTTTGAATATTTATCTCTCTTCCTTTTTGGTTTCTATTCCAGTCTGCCCTGCGGTTTGCTCCTTCTAAATGGATCTGTTATTGTCTTTCTTTGTATGCCCTTCCTTGCCATTCACTCCCTTGTAATTAATGAATCTACACTTCTTCTGTGCGTGTCTTGTGAAAATTAGGTGTGGCACTTTCACAGTAAGAAAGAAACCAACTGGTCCACATTAGTGCTGTGTATAATTTCTGGGAAGGCTGAACAGGCTCGTGCCCACATGTTTAGATAGAGAGTAGAGAGCGATGTGTGTGTGTCAATGTTTACCACTGTTATGAGGACTTAAATCTGATTACACACTCATATTGTGGGGACATTATGGACAAACAATCTAACAGTGTTAAATTCGGTTAAGGCTGGTTGTGGTTTAGGATGGGGTTAAAATTAGGGCACGATGTAGGTATGGATAATGTCAAGGAGTAGATTTTCATTTGGAAAGTAGCTACACGTTCCCACTGATGTTTGTGTGAATGTGTCCATATTATCTTATCTTTCAGATAGCGATGTCCGTTAGAGAGTTACACTATGTCCTCACAGAGCAGGAGTTGCATCCAGTAATTAGTATTTTCCTCTACTGCATTCAGTGCATGTCAGATCCAGTGTAGCAAGATAATTTCAGGATGGTTTCTGTTGTCTGTTGTCTAGAAGTCAGGTTATCTTTCCCCACATTTCCCTAATTTTAGCCTTTCTCCATTGGTTGCCTGTCCATTTTAGAATTCATTTTAAAATTCTTATTTGTTTTGAAATCCCTTCATGGCCTTGGTCTACCTTACACTACCTCTCAGAGTTTCTGTACCCTTATACACCCCCCCCACCCCACCATTCTCTCAGCTCAGCCAATCAGTTACTCCTCACTGTTCCTCACACTATTTATTTATTTGATAGAGAGATGACAGTACAAGTTAATGTACATTGACAACACCATGTAAGTAAATGTAAACAAGTCAGATTATGGCCATCAGATAATTTCCATCAGTTGTCCCATGTTAGATGTCTCCTGAGGAGAGAAAGAAACAAAGAAAGAGAAAAAAGAAAGATGACTAAGAACACATTTCACCACATCAATTTCATCAAATAGAAGAAAGAAAAATAAAATATATACATTGCACCAAACTAGATCGTATTACATAGAACATGACAACAAGTTATTGCACATACACTGTGCATATTGCACCAAGTCAATGTGTGACTAAGAACTACATCAGTGGTTCCCAAGCACTCAGAAATGACAACTGTAAAGACCCAAATTACAAATCTACAAATCATGAGAAGTAGTGAGTCTGTTCACAAAGGAATGTTTTTGACCACCTCCACTGCCATTCAATTCCACAAGGGCTAGACTACCATCCACAGCAGGAAAATGAATAGGCAAAGGTAGGTATTAAGTGTAAGCTTAGAGGCAACCATGCTTGTGTTGATGCAGCTCACAAACTGTGGAATGCTTTGCTTTTGCACATTAGACAAGCCTTTCTTTCACCTGTTTTTAACTCTTTTGCATAAGACCCATCTTTTCACTTTGGCCTTTGGTTCTACAGGAGCTAGTGATTTGGTTGCTCTGGTTTTAAGGGATTTAATGGGTCTTGCGTTAATTGCTTTAATCTGTATATTGCTTCTTTCTTTTACATATTTTTTGGCATTTAGCACCATGTGGGGTGTTGATTTTTGAGTTACTTGATCTTACTATTTTTTTCTGATTTTTCTGACTTTATTTATGGAGTTGGATAAGAGGCCAGGTTATCTGTCTAAGGAAACATACATGGGTGTATATAGCAAAAAAGATGAATGCAGTCTATGATACCACTCGCAGTAGCACCATTAATTAATTATTTAAAACAAAACTCTAAGTTCTAAAATGTAGATCCGTCTGATCAGGAAACAGGCACATATTCGAGTTTTCAGATGAAACCATAATCATCAATTAACATTGAGTTATATAGAGAAGGATTAGCATACATGTTCACAGATACACACGCTGAAAGTTTGAAAGTGTTTGGTCTCGTGTTTATTTTGGAAAAGACCTTCATCTTCATTACAAGAAGTTAATTATATAACAAACTATTTTCTCAATATCTAAAATAGACCTAAAAATATTACTAAAATATATGGCAGTGTAATCTGTGGGTGTTCAGCCGAGTTTATGGGTCATTTTTGCATTCTGAAGAACAGCAGATTCACATTTCTTTTTTTGGCACAATCATGTTGCTCTGCCTCCTCTGCACGAGTTTATAATAGCAACAAGCCAGTAGGTGGAGCTAAATGCTTCATACAGTATTACTCCTGTGGATGCTTGAATGAGTTAAGTAATATTAATAAAATAATGTGATAACTGGTGGCTCCCTGTGGTGGAACTGTGTCTCATTTTCCTTCATTTTAAGCAGAGGTTAGAGTTCACAGCTTGATACAGGATGTCTGTCGACAGCTGGTAAAGAACAGTTTGCTCAAGGACACTTCAGTAGGGAGTTTGTTGTACAGGATCATGAACTGTGGTTACAAACCTGCTGTGTAAAGAAAATGTATCCTTTTACTGTTTCCCTCTCCTCTCCTCTTCTCTCCTCTAATGCCTCTTTGCCAATTTGCCAGGAAAAGGAGGAGATTGACTGTTTGAATCCCTGCCTCAACACAAAGGCAACCGTTGTGCACAATCTTCCTGCAGGGAATGAACAGTGTGACTCAGTCATCCTACAGCCCACATATAAACACTCCGGTGGGTACACGTGTCTGTTGTGCATGTCCTAGAAAAGCACAGTCACAGTAGCACACAGCCTTGTCACCTTTAGCACCATTACTCGCAGTTCATCTCTCACACTATATTGCATAATTTCTGTGGTTGCCATGCAGGGGCACACATGTGTACAATGCATGTGTATGTGTTACTACCCCATGGTGCACACACAGAAACAGAGGGGAAGCAATAAATGAATCCTCTGTCCTGGCAACAAGCTGTTTTCCTGTCAACATTGCTGTATCTCTGTGTGAGTGTGTGGTGTGTGTGCAGCTGACTGTGCTGGCAACGTGTTTTTCCAGTTAGGAAATGGGAAATTGTCCTTCTTCATCGTCCTCCTCCGCAATTGCTCTCCCAGTCTCCGAGAACTCCCCCAGTCAATATGTTAAAAATTTTAACACGAAATGATAATGCTCCAGCTCTCTTCCTCTGTGAGTCTTTTCCCCCACTCCTTCATTTTCTCATTATTCTCTGAAGTCTTTGTGTAGCTGGCAGTTAGTATGATAAATGGTCAGTGATGAAGCAGGACAGGGAAACATAATACGATAGCATGAGGAGCAGAGACGAGTATCAAAGATCAGTAAGAGAAGAGAGTCAGAGTTCATCAGAGCACACGTCAGGGTTAAAACATTTGTTGCACTATATATTTTAGTTCAGCTTGCACGAGCTTTTGAGTGACCATACCCCACCAATAGAAAGCATTCACACTCCTTTGATGTTTGCACCTCTTATCACATTATAAATTGAATTATTATCACAGAATTCAGCTTTTTTGACAAGGATTTACAATAAACAACTATTTAATGTGAAACAGGTTTCTATTAAACAATGTCAATGTCTGTAAAATGTAAATAAAAACAGAATATAATGATTTGCAAATCCTTTTCAATCTATATTCACATGGATATACTACAAAGAGAAGATATTTAATGTTCAAACTGTTAAATATTATTGTTTATTTGCAAGTATTCACTCATTTTCAAATTGATGCCTGCAACATATTTCAGAAGAGCTGGGACAACAAAACACTGAGAAAGTTGAGGAATGCTCAAAAACACCCGTTTGGAACATTCCACAGGTAAACAGGTTAATTGGAAACAGGTGAGTGTAATGATTGGGTATAAAAGGAGCATCCCTGTAAGGCTCAGTTGTTCACACACGAGGATGGGGTGAGGTTCAGCACTTTGTGAACAACTGTGTGAACAAATAGTCCAACAGTTTAAAAATGTTTCTCAACATACAATGACAAGGTATATAGGTATTTTATCATCTACAGTTCATACCATCAAAAGTATTAGAGAATCTGGAGAAATTTCTGTAAGTAAGTGGAAAGTTCAAAAAGTGACACTGAATGTCTGTGACCTTTGATCCCTCAGGCAGCATTAAAAATTCTCCATCCATTTTCTACCCCTTAATCCTCACAATGCCTATGGATGATTTAGAGTGACCAATTAACCTAACCCATAGTGCATGTTTTTGGGAGGAAGCCAGAGAACCCACACAGACACAGGGAGAACATGCAACCTTCACACAGAAAGGCCCTACCATCCAGCATTGGGATTGAACCCAGGATCTTTTAGCTGTGAGGCATGAGCGCTACCCACTACAACACCATGTCTCCCATTTAAAAATTAAAAAATTCTAATAAATATAATAAATAAAGTGTGTAAGTTTGAACATTAAATATCTTGTCTTTGTAGTATATTCAATTTAACATAGGTTGAACAGGATTTGCAAATCATTGTGTTGTTGTTTACCTTTTAAACAACATCCCAACTTCACTCGAGTTTGTAAGGGATTGCAGAATTTTGGACTCCCTTTGCTTTATGTATACAGTATAAATCCTGCTGGTTGTAGTGTTAACAGTAATACTGTATACTACAACCCCAATTCCAAATAGTTAGGATGCTGTGTAAAATGTAAATAAAAGCAGAATGCAATGATTTGCAAATCTCATAAGCCCATATTTTATTCCCAATAGATAGACAGTTGATAAAAGAAGAGAGGATGCTACACAATGGTAAACATTGTCATGTTCCAACAATTTTGAAATGTGATGCTGCCATCAACTTCAAAACGAGTTAATATTTTCCATAAAATTGTAAAATGTCTCAGTTTCAACATCTGACATGTTGTTTATGTTCTGTTGGGAATAAGATATGGGCTAATGAGGTTTGCAAATCATTGCATTCTGTTTTTATTTACATTTTACAGTGTCCCAACTTTTTTGGAATTGGGGTTGAGATGCTAATGTAGCAGAAGTTAAAAATCTGTTAAGTGTAGTTGTATATACACTAAATAGATTTACGTTGTCTCTTTCGGGCAGTAGAATGTGTCTGCGCTGTGTATACTGTACATGGAGGTTAAATAAACATGTTGCCTGATAAAACTTGTGTTTCTGCCTACACTACCACAAGGTTTCATCAGGGAAAGAATAAAAGAGGAAATGCAGCACAATATGGTTTATATATGTAAACAACAGGTCAGTAAGTGGGAGTGAAAAGAAACAACATAACTGGTATTAATTTTTTTCATATCTGTAGTCAGTGAAATCTTTTGACATTTCACTGTCTACACATATTGTGAAAAATAAGGTTTTATGTGTTTTACTAAAATACATCAAGGGGCTGAAATAATAGTATTAAAGTATCAAAATTAAAGGACACTGGACCTGAAACAAGCTTTTTGGAGTTCTTCCTTCTGACGTGTTCAGATTATGGAGTACATGATGGCATCCATGGAGCAGGCAGAAAAGAGTGTGATCTGCAGGAACCCATTTGCATTTGAAGCAGCTCACACTGACACAGCCTGTTTGATGCAGCGCTGAAAACCATGAGTTTAATGACATGGTAGAAGCATCCCTATAGTATCTTGAGTTAAAATACACATTACAAGGATATGAAAGAATTAAATGAACTTTTTTACCCTATAATGCTGTGTGTATTGTATGTGATACACACATTTCTTAGACCTATTGCATCATCATATGGTAAAAACTGCTCAAAACCCTGTTGAATACAATCTATTACTTTTCTTTTGCTCTCAGGTGGAGGTGAATTATGTTTAATGCCCACTGTGTCAAATATGAAACAAATAAAAGAAAAACATAGATGCAAATTATTTTTGTTTATTTTAATTTAATTTTGTTAAAGGGACAAATAAATGTTTCAGATTAAAAGAAAAAATCTAAATTTTCTGTGCATTATTTCTTGGGTCAGGCTTTAAAGGGTTAAAAAGGAGGGTTGTCTCCTTTAATTTTTTTAGAAAGATGGATGGGTTTCTTCAGTTCCAGACACTAATATCTTTGTAAATGTCAAGGAAATCTGTTTTACAGATTTTAATATTGGAAGATGAGGGCTGATCGTGTCACTTAATGAGACTTCCGAACACAAATATCCATTTGTATTTGAGCAGGATTGGGAAGTTAGTGTTCGAGGAAACTTGTGACAGACCAGGTTATTGATCAAACACAGATGCAAAGTCAGTGGGGTCGCTAAAATCACTCAAACCTATTCTTTAGGGACCTTAGATCCTGTACGTATTTCATGGCAATCTGGCTCAGAGTCAAAGCGATATCTTGCTGCAGACAGATGGACAGACAGACAGACGGCTCAAATGATATACATTTGATCACTCTGAAACCTAGAGACCCACTACCAGCAGTCACACTGATCAATATTGAGCAAAGTCATACTAACATTAGGTATGAATTTGTACATTATGAAAAAGTAAGGTGACATTAGAATGACGGGTTAAAGAGAGAAAGGTACCACCTAGAATAAACTGAGGAAATACTTCAGATCTGTCCACTCAATATTTACTGCAGCAATTAATATGTTTCAGCTGCAACAAGCTCCTCAACCCTCACTGATGCATAGAGTAGTTTCTCGTTTCTTTTTTATCACTGGATGTTTTGTTCCCTAATGTCACAGGCATATTCCAAGATGATAATGCCAGATTCATGGGGCTCAAATAGTGACCTTGTGGGAACATGCAGAGATCTTTGAAGGGGCAGGTGATCAGTTTTAGAGAGGGGCACATGGAACAAAATTTTATCCCACCGAACACCAACATCATTTTCATCAAAAGCTGCTGTATTATGTGAACCTGAAATGCAGAAAGTTCAGTGTCCATTTCAAAGAACCTATAGCACCTGATTGGTGCTATATAAATAAAGTTTGAAGAACCTGATGTGTCAAACTTACAGTGACTACAAGGTAAAGGCAACATCCAGACAAATCATCGTAAGTCGCTGAGTCACTGCAGTTTAACTTTGCTGTCCCCCTGTTTGGATTGAAAGTAAACAAAATCATCGGAAAGTCATTGGAATAAAAATGAACAAAGTACGCACCAAAATTAGAGGCAAAATGAACAACAAAACTACACAAATGAATAAGATAAAAAATCTAATTTAAAGTGCCCATGCCATGCTCATTTGCAGTGGTTTAATTTCAGTCTTGGTAACTCCACATTAGCTTTGCACCATCAAAACTCAAAATAGTCTGTAATTACTTCTAAACAAAGACACAAGATTACAAGCAGGGTGATGGATGAAGTTTAGCCAGGTAGCTTCATTGCTTTTCTTTGTAAACAATAGAAGTATGGTGGGAGCTAGTTATAAATGCAAGCTGTGTAACACCAAGTTTCTGAGCACTCTTCCAAGAAACACATTAACATTGAAAAAATGTTACTCTTACTATGATTAGCGGCCAAATGTGGCTCAGCACTGAGAGGGGCTGCGGATGGCAACCTCCAACTTTGTACATCACTGCTTTGTACATAACTTTGTACATAACTGCGGTGTGATGATCATGAATGAAACAGGGCTGTACCTTGGGATCCCTGGCACAGCTGTGCAGCTAGCAGGACGCACCATCCACAACAATTGCAACCATGAATTTGGTAAGAGCAAAGGAGTGGCAGGTGCATCTATGTTAATAAAGACGAGTGCTCACAGACCCGAACAGGTTGAAAGATACTGTGCCGGTCTTCTTGACACTTTGACTACCACCTACCAAGTTTGTTGTTGTGTTTACATTCCTCCAGAGGCTAAGAGCTAGTCTAGCTCTAACCCTAACCAGTGGCTAAGCGCTAGACTAGCTTTTAGCCACTGCTACAGAGAATTACCATCTAAAGAAGTTTGGCACTTTGAAATGTCATACTGTGTCTAACTGAAAAAAAGTCTTGCAAACTCTCAGTTACAAGACCTTTTTGTGAAACACACGTTGCTTCCTTAAAGGATTCCTATGAAATCTCTTTTTCTCTTTTCTATTTTTTTGCTCTTTCAGGCATGTTTAAGATGAGAATTCAACATTACAACATGGAAGAGCAGGTCATGAGCAAGTAAAATTAACAAATGTAGTAGCAACCAAGAAAATTAACAAAATAGGAAGTAAACTGATCAACTAAATAGCAGAATAAAGAAAATAAATCACTATATAATAGAATAAAAAGGAACTAGAGCTAGACACAGCTAACATACACAAAAATGTTTTGTGTAAATTAATTTACATGCAGGTGTCATGCTGAATGACTCAGTGTAGTTGTTAAGTATTTTGTTATTTGTTCAATGTTCAAAATTTACAGCGATGTCCACATAAAAACGTCCCTTCTGATGTTCAAATGATCCCTATGCCCTTAACAAAGCTAAAATCATTCCAACAAAATACTACAGAGTGACTGTTTCTGGATTGTGTATAAACTTGTCTTCATACAGCTGCCAGTGCCGTGAACTGTTCCCACACTCTGAATCAGAGCTTCAACATCCTGTCAAGTGCCAGGACCGTTTATAAAGATGCAAACACAGCAATCAGTGCCACTTCCCAAGCAAACAGATGTTTTTACTATATGTCCTCTTTTCTGTGTGTCCTAGGACGTCGCGCTTCTGAATGCGACGGTCCATACTGGTCACCAAGGCAAACAAGATTAGACGGGGTTCAAAGTCTGACCAACAGCAGAGATGGCTGGTTTTAGAGCGAGAGCAAGACACTGATTAGATAGATAGATAGATAGATAGATAGATAGATAGATAGATAGATAGATAGATAGATAGATAGATAGATAGAT
>JAQQAE010020721.1:0-10624 GCA_029823295.1 Pseudamia nigra | reverse complement strand
TCAGAGACAGGAAGCTACATTATGTTAAAACCAGGAGATGAAGAGCTGAACGTCTGCACCAGCAGAAGAAGACAATGGTCATTGTTGGCACAGAGAAGTAGCAGAAAAGCCTGTATTTATAGATCCAGGGGAGAAATAGATCATTATCATTACAGTCAAAGGTTTGGACACACCTTCCACTTTTGTGTTTTTTCTTAATGTGCTGTATTCTCATCAGTGGACGTTAACACTGAACACATCCAAACTGTTGAAGAAGACATATGGAATTATTTAGTGAACAAAACTAGAACACATTGTATATGTTGGATTGTCCAAAGCAGTCACATTGATGGCATCATGGCAGTCGATTATCAGATTCACAATGTAGTCATTCAGAACTATTTTCAGCTGACAGGTGTTTTGTTTCTGCCATCTCTTGCCTTCTTAATGTGCTTTAGACCATCAGCTGTGTTGTTTAATATTCCTTGGTTTACTACATAAATCCATATATGTTTTTTCACAGTTTGGACAATGTGGAAAAAAAGAACATATTACTGTCATTAAGTCAAGTTAAAATCAAACATTTAGACCAGTATCAAAAAGTACAATAACTTAAATTTACAAAGGACTTTCTTCATCAGTATTTAACAAGGACATGTCACCATGTAGCAGGTTCTGCAAATGAGATGGCCTACATCTGGACCTTTCAATTACAGCTTTAGTCCTTGTGCAATTACAAACTTGCACAGGCTAATATCGCAATTACAATTAACTAAGATACGGTGCTTAATAGACTTACCACCCAATGTAAGTTTTCTGCTGGAGCTGCTCTTAATGAGCAGTATTGGTAATTTTCAAAATCATTTTTATGTTTCTTTAACAGTTAATCCTTCAGTATGCCCTTTAATCCAAATGATGTTTTTTACGCTATAATGATTGTTGTTATCCATGACTATTAGAATTCACTGTTTTACAAGAAGGCAATAAATAAAATAGAAAAACATGTTATTTTTTTTTTGTTAAGATGCATAATTACAGTTGTTTACCTACATTCCTGAACAGAAACATTAGTTTTCGTGGTAGAATGTTATGCTTTGAGTCTAAAAATATGAATTCAGTTTGAAATTCCCCACTTCTGTTCAAAATGGTAAAACATGGAGAACTCACTGAAAAGGAATGAGTCACGTTATGATGCTGGATGTTCAAATAAACACCCTACATAGTTTTATTGTGATACGTAATGGTGATTTATGGCGATAAACCTTTTTGGCTCATGTCTGTGCCAATAACAACCGTTTTCATAACATATTTAAATTTTTACAATAAATCAAAATACATTAACTTTTTTATCACAATATTAGAGATAATTTTGCATCTTTTTGCCATTTGATTCATTGCTGTTTTGACCTGTTTCTTGCCTTCCTTGTTGTATATGTTATTTTTATCACCTTGGGTCTTTTGGCCTCCTTCTTCTTCTTCTTCTTCTTGCTTCTTTGCTTGTTTCCATCCTTTACCTGTTTTTTGTCTTTTGCTGTTTTTGCCCTTCTGCATCTTTTATTCTTTGTTTTGTGGCATCAACCAAATTACACCCACTTCAACTCACTCAGCTCACCAAACAGGCCGCTTTAAGTAAAAATGGGTCACGTGACTCGGAGAAATGGATGATATGTTAACACTTAAGTGAATTATTTAAAACTCCTTAGTGTTTGGATGGGCTCTGTCGGTATGTAGGTTAATGTCATACAATAATAATCATACCTCCAGTATGGTGCGTAGGGGTAGATTTCAGGGGCAGGGGGCATTTGTTATTGTGTACACGGAAGCTGTAAAAAACCTTGCTTTATAGATAATGACTTTTTTTGATCATTGTGGGATTATTTTCCTCATTTTACATGAATTTTCTTGATTATTCTGTTGTATTTGAGTTTATTTGGGGATTATTTATTTCAGTTTCTTGCTTATTTTGTTTGTTTTTGTTTATTTTGTTCATTTTTTTGGGGTCATTTTGTTCCTGTTGCCGATTTTGTTCCCTACGTTGTTAATTTTTGCTACTTTTCTTGCTCATTTTGTTCATTTTATTGAGTTTCTTCATCAATTTAACATTTATTTTTGTTCTTTTTGAGAATTATTTTGGTCTGTTTTGTTCATTTTGTTGGTTACGGAAATTTTGTTACTTTGTTCAGTTTGTTCCTTATTTTATTCCTTTTCTGCTTCTTTTGTTCTTGTTCTTGACTTCCTTTTTACTTTATTGTTGCTTTTTGTAATTTTTGTAATTATCTTGTTAATTTTTACACATTTTGATGCTCATTTTGCTCATTTTCTTGACTCTCGTCCATTTTGTTGTTCATTCTCAGAATTATTTCGTTTTTCTCCTTCAGTTGCTTATTTTCTTCACTCTTTCTAATTGTGTTATGGATTTTGATCATTTTCATTCATTTTGTTAATTTTCTTAATTTTTGTGCAGTTTATTTTGCTCATTTTGTGCATTTTGTTGATTTGTTTTGCTCATTTTTATTCATTTTGCTTATTTTGTTGATTTTTTTATTTTCCTCTTCATTTTTGTTCTTTTTGACAATTATTTTGTTCATTTTTTTCTCATTTAGTTGTCTGCTTTGTTCCTTTTCCCATATTGCGTTAGTTCATTGTTCATATTCATGATTTTGTGGCTTACTCTGTTCACTTTTCAACATTTTGTGGTATATTTTTCCCAAAATGAACAAAACAAGCAACATAATGAGCAAAAGTGATCAAAATTAGCAACGAAATGAATGAAAATGAGAAAAATATACATATTTTGTTTAATTTACTCATTTAGTTGCTTTTTTTCATTTTTCTTAATGTTGCTGCTCATTTTGTAGAATTGCCCTCATTTTGTTATTTATTTTGTTCACATTTGTTTATATTGTTTTTTTTTGTTGCTTCTCTTTTTTCATTTTATTGACTTCCTCGGTCATTTCAGGTTCTTTTTCATTCATTTTGTTGTTACTTTTTGTTCATTTTTGCTCACTTTACTGCTTATTTTTTCCCATTTTTTGTTGATTTCATTAATTATTGGGTTCATTTTTTGTTGATTTCCTTGTTTATTTTGTTTATTTTTTGCTATCTTCATAAACATATAGAGAAAATTGATGCAGAGATGCCTGACAGGAAATGGTGACATTTTTTAAACACAACACATGCTCTCGTTCTTGTCTATATTTCACATTTTCTGTTTATGACATGTGACTTGTTGGTACTGGAACATGACTCCTGCTGCTTCTTCACTGTAACTTTAGTGCATTTTGGCAACAGTGTTGTGCAGCTGCGTACGAGAAGCATTTAATCTGACAACTGAGCACAAATGAACTGGAGACAAGCTGTGGTTGTGAAAATGTTTGGGGAAAGTTGGAAATGAAACCACAAACAAAAGACAAGACAAAGTTGCAGACCTTTCATTGGACTGTTTTTAAGTCCAACAGTGGAAACGTGTTGCCTGCTCAGTGTTTTATATAGTCACTAAAAAGAAAAGGAGATAAAAGAGCTGATGCAGGCTTTATCAGCATTAAATCATAATGAACGAAACAATTTGATCAGCAAAAAGAAATAGGAAGTGAACTATACAGTGAATCATATAAATAGTAAAAACTGAACCAAATCATTAGTAAAATAAACAAAAATAAACTTAATAATTAACAGTAGATGACCAAAAAGGATCAGTATAATGGTTAAAAATGATCAAAAACAAGTAACAAAATGGACAAAAATGAGCTAAATACACAATAACTGGAAATATGAAGAAAAGCAAGCATGACAATCAAAATAATTGACAAAATAATCAACAAAATTAATCAATGAAATGACCAAAGTAATACAATGACAGAAAGAAAGGAAGAAAAGCAAGCATGAAATCAACAAAAGTGATTATAAATAAACCAAAATAGTCAACAAACAGAAAGTCAAGAAACGAATCAGTTAAATGTACAAACTAAACAAAATAATAAGAACAATCAACCAAAACGGAACAAAAGAGTAAAAAAAATTACAAACAACTGACTGGGAATAAACAAAATAACCAACAAAATTAAGAAAAACAATCAAAAAATGAACAAAATTGTCAATAAAAGTAGAAATAAGAAATAAGTATGAGTAGAAATAAGTAAAATCATTAATTAAATAACAAAAGTGAACAAAATATTCACCAAAATTAACAATGAATAAAATCTGAACAAAATGATCAACAAAAGTGAAAATGAACAGAATAATCAACAAAATGATCAACAATGAACAAAAACTGCAAAAAATCAATGAATAAAATGGACAAAAGAGAAAAAATAATTAATTGAATCATCAACAAAATGAACAATAACGTCCAAAAAAAATGAACAAAAACTTAAAAATACAATGAATAAAATGGAACAAAAGTGAAAAAATAATCAACAAAGTGACTGGAATTAAACAAAATAATCAACAAAATTAACAAGAGTGACCAAAAAATTAACAAAATAGTCAACAATATTATCAAAAATGAACAAAATTATCCACGAAATTAATAGGTGACCAAAAAATTATCAAAATGTGCAAAAAATTGACAAGAAATAAAAAAGACTGAACAAATCCACTAATAAAATGGACAAAAAGTGAAAAAAAATTAACAGAGTTAACAAAATAATCAACAAAAGTGACCAAAAATTTAACAAAATAGGCAATAAACTCATCAACAATGAACAAAATATTCAACAAATTAGTCATCCACTGAAACAGACATATCATATAATGCTGAACTGTGTTTGTCGTTTCACCCTCTGTGCAGTTTTGTGATTTTATTGCTTTTCACCAGCCTTGACCTGGATCATGCTTCCCTGACATTTCCTTTTCCTCTGCCCGTCCCTTTCTGTGCTTCCTCTGGATTCATTCTTAATCTACACTGTGTCACAAACAGATTGTTCATGCGATCTCTAGAGCTCCCACCGTTTCCATTCATGTCCTAAAGAGTATGAACTGAACTGAATATGTATTGGTCAGTTTGTCACTCCGGTGGGTCTGCTGAATCTGGAGGACTCGAAGGTCTCACCCAGTTACCGCAACATAACTGTGCTTTGGGTGCGTGCGTGATTTAAAGCCATCTTTTACAAGTGTTTTTGGTCCAAGATCCCAAAAAAAAGAAGAAAATATTAAACGAAATTAACTAAAATGAAAAAAATAATCACAAAATGAATGAAAAGGTACAAAATAATACACAGATTGATACCAAAAATGAACAAAATTAACAGAAGTATCCAAAATTTGAATAAAAAAAAAAAAAAACATAATGAGCAAGGAAATTGACAAAATAATAGTGTAAATGAACAATAATGAGCACAATGATTCCAAAAGTGAACAAATGTGAACATCAAATGAACTGGATAATCAGACGTTAACAAAAAAGAACAAAATAAACACAAAATAATGGTCATGTTTAAGATGAACAAAAATGAGCATGAAAGGAAGAAAATAAACAAAAATTGCAAAAATAATTAACACAAAATAAACAACAGTGAAAAGACAATGAACAAAATACTAAACAAAATTAAGAACAATTAGACAAAATAATTGATAAAATTTTGAAAAATAATCATGAAAATGAACTGAAGTAAAATGGCAATTTCTCAACAATCAACAAAAGCAAAGTAGTCTGAAAATGACCAAAAATTGCCAAAATTATTCAACCAAATTTACAATGAGCAAAATATTAATAAAATAATTAACAAAAATTACTAACAAACAAAAATGACTAAAATAGTAAACAGAATACAAATTAACAAAATGTGAACAAAGTAGTCAACAAAATGATCAAAATTGAGCAAATGAAGCGACAAAATGTCCAAAAATTAGCAAAATAATCAAGAAAATAACCAAAAATTTGGAAGATGACCAAGAACATGACCAAACATCATAACAATAATCAACAAAATGACCAAAAATTACAGAAAATAACAGTGATCATCAGTGAATAAAATGTGACCCAAATAATCAGCAAGATTAACTAAATGATCAAAATCATCAGTCTGTGTCATCCGGGTCCACCTTTCACTCTAAACTTCCAACCTCAATCTGACCGGGGTTAATTTTATTTAAAAATAAGGGTTAACCCGAGATGGCTCAATCCCACTCAACGACCCCAGTCAGACCCACCTCTTGACCTGGGTTGATTGCGGTGACAGGCAGCATCCCGGATCGCTAACAGCTGGGGCGGGGCGGGGCGGTGCAAGACTTCGGGGACACATAAATTGTATTGGTTAGGATTAGGGTGCACTGCAATGACCTAACTGTAGCTTGTAAGCAAATTTTGACCAAAAAGTATGCGCATCTGGTGAGATTATCAGATCCAGGAGCTCCTCACTGTACGTAGAGAGGAGGAAGCAGCCACCAGCTGACCAGGACGGTGAGGAACAACGATGTGTATGCCAAGATCACGAAGCTGATGATCCAGAAAAAGAGATTACCAATCAACTGAAGCCACTAAAAAACAGTAAACGAAGATCCTTGACCACAACAAATGATGGGTGAATGGACTGGTCGTACTACCAGCAACTGTATGTCACAGGATTTTCGGACACACAACACATTTGCAACTAAAAGGCTCCATGACCCATTTTGGACCCTGGCCCCAAGTTTGGGCTTCGTAGTGACCCCAGTGGCCCATACCTGTGTGAGTTTACCTGATCGTATCTCCAGTCCTTGTTACACATTAAACTCCTGCAGTGTCACGTCTGAGCCAGTGTCATTGCCTGGTTTCTGTCAGTGGGCAGTGATAAGATACCACAAGAATGTGAAATACACTGAATTCCAGACACGATGCCTTTTTAAAGCTCTGGTCAGCCCGATTCGGACGGGACTTTTTAAAACTGGACGGCAGAGACACCAGTTACTGTTGTCACCAGAGTTATGGGATGCCGGGTCTGTGAAGTGGACTTTTGTGTTGGAGGGAGCTGCTGTGGCTGCCAAGACTTGAACTCTGACCTCTGTGTGAAGACGATGGGTGTCTGGAGAAGGAGAGGGAGTGGGAAGGAGAATGTGGAGAGTGGGGGCAGGAAGAGGCCGCCTGCTGGAGTGCAATACAGCAGCCTTTGGAGACTTTAAATCCTCCTGACATGAAAAACACAGGAAAACATCACAAAAATGTCTTAACCTTTTAACTTCAACCAACCCATAAAACAAGAAGTGTAAGACGTGTAGGAGACTCCATCTGAATACACATGACCAAATATGTTTTGCCTTTTTCCCAGTTTATTCATGATTTTTCTCACCGCTGACTATTTTCTTAATTATTTTCTTAATTTTTTATTGTTTTGCTAATAATTTTGCACATTTTTACTGATTATTTTGTTCACGTTATTCATTGTTGATCATTTTGTGTATTATTTTTGTTAATTTTGTACACCTTAATTTGTTGAAATTATGATGGACTATCTTTTCCCTTTACTTAACTGAGTATTTCTTGACATAATATGGATTTGTACAGGAGTTGTAGATATGGCCGTTGACTATTGACTCTGTACTCATCCTTCCTAGACAACTGATGGTGAGTTAATTTGTAATAAAGGGCACAAATGAAGTCCCCTGTGAGTGCAAACAATTCCAGGTGACTACCTCATGAATTCCATGAGAAAATGTCATGAGTGTGAAAAGCTGTCATCAAGGTTAAATGTAGCTAAACACTGAAAAAGGTGTGTCCAATCTTTTGATTTTCGGTGTAGATTCAAAACAAAATCACAACGTGACTTTTTTATTAAATGATGCTGCTCTATCATAAGCCATACAACTAATCCATTAAATCAAGAAAATAATCTATAGTGAAAATAATCCCTAAAGGGCAGCTCAGACCATGACATTTATGAAAACAAACAGGATTGATTCAGTGTCTTCCTTGTTTAAGTGCTGATGGAAGGGGACGACTCAAGTGTGTGACAAAGAGTTAAACGTTTACTAGGTGAGAGTGAAAACCTCAAGTCCAGAGGATGAAAGTCTATAAATGGATCGTTCCTTTGCCGACCTGCTGCACGTCAACATTATGTGGTGAGAGAAACGGCAAAGCGGCAATGAGATATGGCTGTTTTATTGTGAGCTGCAACACAACATACTAAATCAGTGGAAATGGGAGTCGCATGGCTCGGGTCTCATGACTGACCTTCTTCAGGGAGCCTGTCTGAGAAACACTGAAAAAATGTGTGTAAAAACACACACAGGCAGAGTTTCTTAAGTCCTCTTCTGACTGTGCGTCTGCTCGTCATAAGATGTCCACGAACAGACAGATCAATAAGGCCTGTGTGCTTTGAGTCTGCATGTATATACGTGTTTCCTGAATTAAGGGAATGTCTGAGCTCATTTTAAGAGGAAATCTGCAGTGTGTGAGTGTGTGTGGATGAAGGGGCTACAAAGATCCCTCTGTGGGTGAGAGAGACCGCAAGCCTCCAGAACAGCTGATTCTCAGCCTCTGAACCCTCGGGTCCCCTGAGAGAATGAAAGAGAGACAAAGCTATGTCCACACAGAGGATGGGGAGTGGGAGAGCATATGCACGGACGGCCATGACTGGAGTAAAGTTAGACTTTAAACAGAAAATAGACCAAAGGTTGAGTCTGAATCTCGGTCGCATCACTAGTGTCTTTGTTTATACTGTGACTGATTGCATCTTCTGATCCATTGTCATCTCTATTTTTAACATGAGTTCTATAAGAATGTAGAGAAGCAGAGGAATACAGCTGTAATTTAACTTATGGGTAGCACAGACCAGTTGTTCACAAACTTTTTCCTCTGGTGTTTCCCCAGAGTGCACACAAGTTCAGCTGCATCTTCCCTGTGTGTTAAGTTCTGCTCATATTTGTAAAGCTGCCGTGCTTGATATTTTTTGCATGTAGTTAGTCTCTGTTATTGCCAAAGTCCAACTGTACCATACCATACCGTCACTGATCAGATTCAGTCAAATTCATTCATCAAATCTTACTGATTCTGATCACTGATTGCTAACAACACTCATTTTGTCACTTCACTGCAAATTGGTAATTTCAAATGGTTTACAGTCACAAGTGTCATCAAATCTGACGTTCTTTTTTGTGACATCAGACTGACTGATCAGCTTCAGGTGCCCCAACACTTAGAAATGTTTTACAGCAGCTTGAACCAGAGCAAGTTCATCATTTATTTTGATTTGGACCAAGAGGAGAGAGCTGCAGAGAGAAGTTGTGTGTTTTCAAATTCTGCCATTTTCCCACCTGGTTTCAGCTCCTCCAGCTATGCAATATAGTACTATGATGTGTTTTCATTGCCTCAGAATGGTTGTTTACTACAGAGTTCCGTTCATACAGTCACCCATACACTGGATATAAAGATGGACATTATGAAGTTTCCTCTCACTGTGTAAAAATGAAGCCAAACTCAAGCTTTCGTCGAAGCTGCCTCAGTTGTTTGCAAGCAGTGACTTAAATGGGGAGGTGTCAAAAATGCAGTACCTTCAGTGTCCACTGGGGGGCTGGCTCCACAAGGGACTTTATTCCCACAGTGTGCCGTGTTAAAATGTCTAACTTTAGAGCAGAAATAAACAGCGTGGTACAAACAATGATTTTGTTCTCAATAGTGAACACTGAACAAAGTCCATTTTGTGCATAATTAAGGGCATCAGGGCTTTGATTGACAGGTGTGTCACATCAGAGATCTTCACTGTCTCATTTAATTCACTTCAGCTCCACTTAGACTATGTTCAGACTGCAGGAAAAATACAATTTTTTTTCACCATATGTTACCCATATCTGATTTTTTTCATTAAAGTCTGAAGATCACAAATCTGATTTTTTTTTTTTTTTTTTCAAACCAGACCCAGGCCTCTTTCATATGTGGTTCTAAATCCTAAATCTTTCAAAGCGACCTCAGCCTAAATGGTCATGTCGCATTTCATTTGACTTTTACCTCATTGAAGTGAGACAGACATCACAACTCTGCGCCAGAGGAGGTGGGACGTGGCAAAATCAGATGTGATGTCACGTCTTCTTCAGCGCATGTGGGTCATTTCAGAGCCATAGACTGTTCACACTGGAGTCTGATGGATGTCACATTTAAAATACAATATAAACAACCACGCAAAAAATCAGATTTCAGCCAAAAATTAGAATTGAGCATTATGACCTGCAGTGTGAACGTACAGTAGCCTTACACTCCACAATTAAGTTAATTTTCCAGTCAGAGTGATAGACAGAAGTGCTCCCTGTTTGAACTCTTTCCTCTTCGGAAGCCTGGGTGTGACGTCACACAGGGTTTGTCCAGTCTATACATGTGTGATACAATTGTAAGTTTGAATCTGCACATTGACAACACAGGGATGTCACGTGCCACGTCATTACAGCTGTGAATTACTCATTTTAATGACATTACCTTAGTATATACTGTAGACACTGAAATATCTAATGAAATTTGGCTAAAAAGCCCAAATCAACTTGAGAAATTATTTATTTGATGTGCACTTTGAGTTTTTAATTTGTTTGAAGTCCGGTAACACAGAGGGGGCAGGACGCACTAGGGCAGATGGATGGTGCACTCCTGCTCAAAAGAGTGAAGCATGGTTGTTCCTCCTCCCCATTCCCCTGCAGGTCTGCACGTACGGTATACTACTCCATGTTTAGCTGTTGTAAATTCATT
>JAQQAE010020720.1:0-10624 GCA_029823295.1 Pseudamia nigra | reverse complement strand
ACAATCCACCCATCTACCATCAATCCACCATCCATCCATCCATCCATCCATCCATCCATCCATCCAACATTTTCCACCCATCCTAGTCAGGGTCTTGAGAGGCAGCAGCCGGAGCAGAGAAGCCCAGACTTCCCTTTCCCCAGTGACCTCCTCCAGCTCCTCTGGGGGGACCCACAGGTGCCCCCAGGCAGCCAAGAGACATAGTCCCTCCAGCGTGTCCTGGGTTTGCCCCAGGGCGTGTTCCCAGTTGGAGCTAGCTTTGGCAACTGGGGAATAGACCACCCAGGCTCCCACCTTCAGCTGCCACCCAAACAACACAGCACTGGAACCTTATGACCCTTCCTGCAGGTGGGGGGCCCACAGGAAGACTTAGTCATAAGGGTGTTCAGAATCACTCTTAGTCTGACCTGTCACATAGGACCAGTTAGTCTTGGGAGACCCTACCAGTAGCGAATTACCCCTGAAAGCATAGCTCCGAGGATCACTCAGGCACACAAACCCCTCCACCATGATAAAGCGGTGATTCAAGGAGGGGGTGTTACTAAACTTTGTAACAAATAAGAATACAAAGCATGACAGGAAGAATTGTTACGTATTTATTTGTTTATATTTGGAGCTGGTGTCGTGACTCACCATTAAGAAAAAATAAGAGTGGTGAGAAAATTATTAAGAAAAAAGTTTGTTAATGTGCTTTGGAACAGTGGTGTCCAAATGTTTTACAAAATGACCAACTGTCCATAACCCAAATATGAAATCTAACAATCATGAGAAAAAGAGATTGTTTTTGACCATTTTATCTGACATTTCATAATATTAAAAGGCTTACATTATTATCTAGAGCAGGTAAATGACACATTTTGAAGAGATATAGACTAAAGAAATCACAGAAAACACATTCAATACAAAATTATTACATGTTTGCAAAAGCAGCTGGTGTTCATTCATTCTTAAGCATGTTATAATCACAATAATAAGAACAATACAAATATTAAGCATAAAAAACACAGTTCTAGCTTCAAATACCAATTTGTGTGGCAACCCAAATAAATTCTCCTGGACCCACCTATGGGCCCTGAGCCAGTGCTTGGGAATCTTGTGCAGAGGTAGGGTGGGGACAGATACGAGAGCCCTGGTCGTACTACAACACATCCTTAATGTGTCGAGAAACATGTAGTTCAGTGAAGAGAACAGATGAAAGTCAGTCAATTCAAAAATCTCAAGAACATTGAATGTGTCCTCAAGTGCAGTCGCTAAATCCACCGAATGCTGTGTGTAAACGCATGGTTTATGAGGACGGAATCCTAATAAACTCCTGCTCTCGTTTTCCTGGGAGGGTCTTCATGAGACCCACGTTCATTTGATCTTGACTGTGAACTGAAAAATCATTCCAGATGTGATGAAAAACACAAAGCTAAATGTAACTCCTTTGGACAATCTAATAAAACATGTTTCTACATGTTTGTTACTACATAACACCATGCATGTTCCTTCACAGTCTGGATGTCTTCGCTGTTAATGAACAATGTTGAAAAAAAAAAAAAATCTACTGAAGGTCCAAACTTTGGACTGGTATTATAATACTCAGGTCATAATTTCCTTGTATTTTTCTATGTATTTTTGCTCAGATGATACGCATCAGCTCATGTAATATTTGTTTTAAATCATATGATCCCGACGTTTTACACTGAACAGATGTAACTTCAGCTCACAGCTGAAAACTATGACTGACATTCATTAAAATAATCATGTAAATATGAGGAGCCACAGTGTAACTACAGCACATTGAAAGCAGAGGTGTGCAACCTGCGGCTCGGGGGCCACAGGTGGCTCTTTAGCCCCTCTCCGGCCCCTCTCCGGCACTAAATGGAGAAAAATTGAGCCACAAAATGAACAAGATTACACAACAAAATAAATCGAATGAACCAAACAATGATTACTGTACATAAGCCATAAAATAAACAATACTGTATAAAAATAATCACATCAATGAACAAAAACAAGAAAATCAACAAAAATGAACAAATTTAAGGCAAAATTGAACAAAGTAAACCCAAAAGTGAACAAAATGATTACGAAAACTGACAACAATTTACAAAAATGACAATAACAGTACATTAACTGACTGAAACATGAACACAAATCAACAAAATAATCAACAAAATTTAAAAAATGACAAAATAGTCAAGTATATAAACAAAAAGCCAATTAAGCATAAATAATGAACAAAGAAGTCATGTGACAGTGAACCAGATTTTTAAAAATGGAACAAAAATGCTCAGGAAAATGAACAAAATTCCACTAAACTGAATAAAATTATAAGCAAAGACTAAAAATAATCAATACAATGAATAAAAAGTCAACAAATTGAACAAAATTGCACAAAATGAAGAAAAACGTACTTCATGTGTCACATGGTTCATAGAGGGTTCTGATGTTTTTGTGGCTCTATATTTTTTTTCTGTTTCTGTTCAAAAACAGCTCCCTGTGTTGCAAACAGGGCTGTCAAAAGGTTGCATTTTTTAAAATCTTATTAATCACCGGATCACTGTGGATTAATTTTAATTGATCGCGATTAATACCCATTCGTTGTTGTTTATTTTGTGGGAGCAAAAACATTCATGATAGAAGGTGATATAGACACTTGACTAAAATTACTTATTCTAGATTAAATTTTTTTTTTCTAATTTAAACTTGTGTAACTAAAGGAAATTACACCTGCTTTGTAGAACTTCACAGATGACGAAAATTTTATTGTCAACAAAAGTAACACTGGTTGTGTCAGTGGTTAATGTGTGTCAGTGGGTGAAAATTGTGGATGATGAGTTATTGTGCGCTAATTGCGTTAAAATTTTTAATCTAATTAATCATGCAGATGAATTAATCCAGATTAATGCTCTCATTTTGACAGCCCTAATTGCAAAGGTTACAGACGCACGATCTAAACGTTGGCATGGATGTGAAGGGGTAGAAACGGTCATGTTTGACATTTGATGATTACAAGAGAGCAGAGTAACCGTCTCCACTGTTGTGACATGTGTTACCATGGTGACCACATTGTATCACTTCTGTCCACTGTCCCATCAGCACTGTAACAGCCTCCATAGTTTGACTAACAGTTCACATAACACAGAAAAGTAAGAGCAGTGTGTTCATGTGTGTTTGAAAATGAAAGAGAGAGGAAAAAAAAATCCAAGAGTGGACCTCGTTTTGGCACCGTGGCTTGTGGTTGCTAAGTAACGGTCTCTGAGAGTTGAAGAAGGGCCTCTTTGAGGTCGTTCATCTCCAAAATGAACAATTTTCACCCCCGTCCTACCTCCTCCTCCTCCTACTTTACCTTCACCTCCGCCGCCACTCCTATTCCTCAGCAAAGCCTTTTTTGACCCTTTTCCAGGACGCCGAGCCGTTTGTGAACGCTGGTAGAATGAAACAACGAGCGGTTCATAGAAAATCACAGCAAACAAGGCAGGAGATGAAAAAACAAAGTGCTGTGTTATTTTCTGGAGCACAGAGTGAGGCCACAAGCAGCGAGTGAAACCGCAAAAACACAGATACAAATACACACACAGTGTCTATTGTCATTCATTTGCATTGTGGGAAGTATTTTTTAAAAAAGCAGTCGTTTTCATCTGCTCAATTTTCCTTCATTGGTGACATAAGTGACGGCATATGAATCAGTCTGATGTTTGAGGGAAGTCACGACTTTTCAATACGCATTAAAAATGACAAACATTCAGCATTTTAACTGTTAAAAGACGTCAATTAAGAGATATTTATGAAAAACTAATTTAAAATGCATGCTGTATAAGCTCATTAAAAATCCTGTATTAAATATTTGGGCTCATCCGAGGTTCACACTGCGACTAATCCATCCAGATGAATCTGTGCAGAACAACAGCCTCTGCAAGCTAAGCCTTTAGTTCCCAGTGAGACAAAGAGACACCAAACAGGAAGTGAATTGTCGTGTCACCTTGTGCGAAAATGGAGCCTAGGTTTAAAAAAAAAAAAAAAGTCGACCATGGATTTGAAGGAACATTTAACTAGATTTTATTTAAAGTTTCTGGCTGCGGGTTAGATGTTGTGTGTTTGGTGCTGAGGCTGAACCAGGTTCAAACCCGGAACATGTGCATTTCAGAACGTCCTAATGATTTAACAAAAGCTTGTGCAGGTGAGTGATGATGGCTGTGGTTTATAGAAAACTCCAGTTCCAATGAAGTTGGGACATTATATAAAACATAAATGAAAACAGAATTCTTCATTTGAATCTACAATAAAGACACAATATTTAACGTTCAAACAGACAAACTGTATTGTTATGGCTTTTTCGCAAATATTCACTCATTTTGAATTTGATGCCTGCAACACATGCCATTAGAGCTGGGACGAGGTCGCATTTACCACCGTGTTCCGTCACCTTTCCTTTTAACAACACGTTCCATTAGAGCTGGGACAGGGTCGAATTTACTGCCATGTTCTGTCACCTTTCACTTTACCAACACATTCCATTAGAGCTGGGACGGGGTCATGTTTACTGCCATGTTCCATCACCTTTCCTTTTGACCTCACTCAATAAGTGTTTAGGAACTAAGGACACTAATTGTTGAAGTTTTGTAGGTAGTATCTATCTCATTTTTGCTTCTTGTACAACATCAATTGCTCAACAGTCTGGAGGGAGGGTTTCTGCTGTATCTTTCTCAAGGGGTGATAGGTGTGAACTGCTGGAGGGCCAGTCTAGTACCCCCACTCTTTGACTACGCTGTTGTAACACATGCAGAACGTGTCTTGACATTGTCTTGTTGAATTAATTAGGGGATTTGTCTTTCCTACAAAAAGTTATAAAGGAGAAACATTTTTTTTTATCAGGCTGTGTCTCCGTCTGCCAAAATATGAACCACCTTTCTGTCGGCGCCACTTTACAGAGGGGGGGGGGGTCAGTCTGGGGGGATACCTACCTTAACACCACACCTAGACAACAGCAGTGACGACAGTGCATCACAGAGTTGTGATCGTGCTGCATCAGCGACATGCTCCACGTCTTCTTCTCTTATGGTGTATTTCTGTGGCAGCGTTACGACACGTACAGGCCTGGCATGTGTACGACAGCGTTTTTGGTGCTTTCAGTGTTTCTGTGAGGACGAGCGCATTTCCTGAGATGATGCCGTCTTTACAGAAAACTTTTTTAAAACGACAAAGAAAAATAGCGTTTTGGCTTCCGTGTAAGTCTGAGGGTCAGTGTGTAAGATGGAGTGACCTAATCTAATAAGCACTCATGCTCATTTTCAGGTGATCATCCCTAAATCTTATAGAGTATAGTAGTAAAACACAAAACAATAAGATAAATACACTGTGCATAATGTATATTTGTATTAACTGTGAAGTGAGAAAGGAATGCTGTAGATCCAAGTAATTGGTTTCCTTCAGGCTAGACATGGTATGGATTAATCTAACTGAAGGCGTGTGTGTGTGTGTGTGTGTGGGGGGGGGGGGACTTCACGTCACAGGATTTATGTCACTGCAAGGGCAAGCAGAAATTCAATTAATCTCAGTAAGTGTAAGATGAAGAAAAACACAAATGAGTGGGATTGAACAGAACTGTGAATTGTGTTTGCCTGTCTAACCTTTGACCTCTCACCTTGGATTTGTCGCACACATCTATCGGTGAACCTACAGAAAATCATTCACGTCCACATCACATTTCACTATACAGCACAACCATAAATCAGCTGAGCAATAAATGTTAACAGGGGAAAGAAAACAAGTTCATGCTGCGTAACGTTTCTGTGTTTTTGAAATTGAAATTCATGTAATAAAAGCCTCCTGACCCTTGAGTTGTCAGTTTGATCGTGCAATTTATTTAAGCTAAAGTGGAACAAATTCAACCAACACAATTCCACATCCATTCAGCATGCTCTAGATAAATATTTCTACACCTGTTATCAGACTGAAGGGGATGATAGCTTATCTGTGTTGGACTCTGGGTTGTTAAAGCGAAAGGCTGCATCTTCAGTACGTATAAAAGCCTCTTTGACATCACTCATTGCACTGAGCAGTTGCCAACATTTCTGGACACTTGAGACAGTTTGAAACAATCGATGTCCTGAAATAATTTGTGTAACCTGCTGTGTCTTTGTCTATGGATGCGTATTTGAAGTGGCAGCTTTCACCCATGGTCGACTTTAACCCTTTATTTTAAATCATGCAACGTTTCGGCCCTGGGCCTTTATCAGGCAAATAGATGCATGTGTGCAATCAGCTGTCTTAAACAGGGTGTGGCCTACCCTCAGGTGACAGGTGAAATTTTAAAAAATGCCAAAACATTGCAAAACATGGTTTAAAATATACTGTATCTTCACTATTGCAAGTCTAACAGTGTGCACGAATTTCCTGAATTTGGATTGATGCACCGTTGTGCCCTTGTTCTACGCACCTGTTGTTAGAGATAGATGTGTAAAGTTCCCATCCTTCAGTGATGTTTAAACCAGGAAAATGCTGTTTTTCAACTCACCCTGTTGGTTGGAGCCAGAGGTGATCATATTAAGATGGAGCTACAGGTGGCCTCACTTACTGACATGGTAAATTGCCATGAGTTTTAGTAACAAACCATTTGTGTAACGTGTTGTCCACAATTATAGTAAAAAGTTTTATTTCATAAAGAGAAGAACCAAAAACCTGAGTTACACACAGTTCATGGATGTGGTGAGAGAGGACATGAGGTTAGATGGTGTGAGAGAAGAAGATGCAGAGGATAGGGTGAGATGGAGGCAGATGATTGGCTGTGGAGACCCCTGAAGGGAACAGCCCAAAGGAAAAAAAGAAGATGAATAGCGAACAATATCTTCTGTCCATCCTAAAATCTGGATAAATAAGTAATCATGAACACTCACTATCAGGTCTAAATAAAAAATGGAGACCAGAATTTCTCCTGGCAAAAAATGATGGACTTTTTAGGCAGAAGTTTGATGTCAGTCTATGGGACCCAAACCTTTTTGGAGCCAACATGTTGTGGCGACCAATGGTTTTATAACTTAAGGCACTTCGAAGTCACCTTCAGCTTCTGCAGCCCTGCAAAAAAGTCACACGAACAAGTCCGTGTCATATTGAACTTTTATTGAAGCACGGTGCGACGTGAGGGTCGAACATCAGTTTGATACTACAGGCTGACAACAATCACAACAGCTGGGTTATTCATACTGACGTTCATGGCGGAAGTCATAACTTTTTGTTGCACGTGTGATGATTTCACATTGCATCCCACGCAAAGACATAAAGCTTTTCACATCCAGGGAGAATATTTTGGTCAGTATTTGATAGATGGGGATCTACGAAGCTGAATGCTCCAAGGCCTCAGTCTGCTATTTATCTGCTATATGACGCTGCAGTTCAGTCCACAAAATGAATAAATACCTCAACACTCCACAGTGGATTCACTGAAACATGTCCCAGTTCCTTGTTTTTTTTTTTGTTTTGTATTTTTTTTTACAAATAAAATACATACAGTACTTATTTCTATAGATAAACACATATTGTTTCTCATATTTCCATATGTACATTTTCAGTAGTCATCACATACATAGTATTTCAACACAGATTAAGAACTTGAAAGCACACATGGAAGCAGAGATGCATAAAAAAAAATCAATGTTTTGGCTTGTAGGTCAGCGTTGTTCAGTCGCCTATACTGACTGACAGCAAAGATGTACTTTGCAAATACTTTGTGATAAGTTGTTTTCAGCGATGCATAGGATGGAGATTGCAAACTGTTAGAGTAGTTCAATTTCCATTTTCAACCACTGACTGCACCATGATGTTGTGTGCATATGAAGTTGCATTGTCTTTCCAGGTGGAATTACATCAAATGATTTGGTTTGAAAACAGTCTTGGCTTCTTCTGTTCTTCTTAAGGGCATTTGCGTTCATATTGCATGTACATGATGTTTTAAAAGATAAGGCAGACCTTGTTCCTTTACTGTCAAAAACGCTAATAAAAGGTGGAGTAAGCCATTTTAAACCAATACATTTTTTGGTCAAATTCAGCAAGTATCTCCTCATGGTCCACTGAATCTGGCTGAGTTTATGTGTAAACTGAAAAAAAAAATCCAGCCCTGGTTCTGTAAAAATGTGTGCTATTATAACTCACGGCATAGTTTCAACCCATCAACAAGGGGCTTTCGTGTTTGTGCACAAAACTGGAAAATAAGAATGAAATACAAACTGGAGTGGACAATGCAGTCCTCTAAACACTACACTGACTCTGCTCTCGTCTGCAGAGGTCTGGCGCGTATATGAAGTGCACTGAGCACAATCCAACCTCACATACTCAGAGACACGCTCAAAGAGGTGCATGTTGACCCCTCTGTTTCCTGGATCACAGATGACCTGATAGGAAGACCACAATTCATCAGACTGAGGCCTGGGTCTCTGAGACAGATATAAGCAGCACTGGAGCACCACAGGGGACTGTTCTGGCTCCCTTTCTGTTCACACTGTAAACATGCCTTCTGTGACTGGAGTCAGGAAAACTCCCTCCCGATGAACACCTCCAAGACAACGGAAATGGCACTGGAGTTGTGAAAGTCTAAGAACCCTCTTCAGTGTGGATACTGAGGTGGTGCTGATCTACAAATATCTTATTGTGCATCTGGACGAGAAGGAAGACTGTTACTAGAACACAGATGGACTGAATCACAAGGGACAGAATCACCAATCTTTCCTATGGACGCTCAGGCCCTTTGATATCTGTCCTAAGATGCTGCACACGTTTTACCAGTCAGTGGGGGCAAGTGCACAATTTTATGCTGTGGTCTGCTGGGAAGTCAGCATCAGACAGAAAGACAAAAACAGCTGGACAAACTGATTAAAAAAAGGCCAGAAGGGTTGGAGGGAGACTGGACTGACTGGGGGCTGTGGTGGACAGGTGCATACAGATGAAGGTTATCCCAGACTATCATCTTCATCTCATTCTGTCCTAAACGAGGAGCAGCTGCACTAACGACTAACATCACTAGGCTGCAGGACTGCAAGAGATCCTTCATCTCCAAGGGAGGAGCATCTTTTTTGGTTGATGATTTAAAATGCACTCATTGGCCAAAAAAAAGGTCACCACCTGGTTTTAACTGAACAGATACTGTAGGTACGAGCCTCCCATTGGATAATTTCTGCATGGGTGATTATGTTTCAGCTGGAAACAAGTGATATAAGTTCTACTGTTGCTTTTTTTACAATTTGATTTCACCGCACATTTAAGTAATTACCAGTCATGATCATTCAAGATTTTATTCCAACCACATTTTTTCTTTGAAGATGATGGTTCCCCACTAATCTTATATCACTTGTTGCCAGCTGAAACATAATCACCCATGCAGAAATTATCCAATGGTGACCTTTTTTTTGGCCCAGCAGTGTATCATTAGTCTGATATTATAAGACACTGGAAGAACCACTTACCCCACCTTGAACAGGCAAGTTACAGTTTCCTAAGTGTTGTGTTTGAAGGTGTGCACAGTTGGAAACAAACTTTTTGCAGAAATAAAAATGTGGTGTGACGAAACTGAAAAAAAAAAAAATAATGTAACATTTCATTTGTGTAGTTCCTCTCAAATCTTACACAGTGACTCTTTAAGGGCCATGAAATCCAAACATAGAGCTAAAACACTCTTGAGAAGTGAAGGCTTGGGTGATTATTCTCTTTCTTTCTCTCACACACAGGCCATTTGATGAATGGCTCTTTTAAAAGGAGCAGCTTTCTGTCTTTAGTGGGAATCAGTAAGAATGGGGCTTAAACGCAAGACTGGGAGTTGACTACGTGAACGCACACAGACAAAATGCATGAATACCTTTGACTTGTTGAGAATAAGAGCTTACAGAGTTATACCACTTCTGCACACTTAGTTAACTACAACTGGCTACGCAGTGCATTTCAAAGAGATTTATAAAGTATCTTAAATGACAGTAGCTTGCTGCATTGTAATATGGCCATACAACTAACACAGAGCTTACTTGCAACTTAGTGCACGACTATATTAGCAGTAATAGTCACGATTAAGGCTTGGGATGGATGTGCACTATCACTGTACTCAGAATTCAGTGTTTGCCCTGGCTGGATATGCTTTACCAAAAATTGCACTGGACTCTCACAGTACTCAAGTTCACAGCTGTAGCTGGACTGGTCGCCATATAAAGGCATACCACAGCATATCTTTATTCAGAGGAGGCAGGCAACACACTCAGCCCTCACTCCAGGCCAGATGATCAAAATTCCTGCAGCTGCAGCCTGGATTTATTGCATACATGAACCAGAGGGTAAACCTCCTCGGACACGCCCACCAGCCAAACTATTGATTCTTTTTGCTCTTGTTGCACACACACAAAGCAGATAGACACTGAAGCTATCAAGCACACTGATTTGTTAACATTCACTTTGTAAAACTAGCAAGTACATCAGATTATAGCCACAACACAGCTGCACAGTTTGAACTGAGAGGACTGTCGTTCTTCCTTGGCAGTCCTCAGGCGGACCCACAGTGTAAATAAGGAGTTGTCTTCCAGACCGAGGCATGTACAGTGGGGACAACAAGTATTGGGAAATGTAAAAATGTGCAAGTTCACCCATTTAAAAAGATAAGAGAGGT
>JAQQAE010020719.1:0-10624 GCA_029823295.1 Pseudamia nigra | reverse complement strand
GCTGGAAAACACTAGGGGAGGAGAGGAGAGGAGAGGAGGAAAAATGCGTCTGCACTCTCCAAGAGCCGGAAGAAGAATTATGTAATTAGAGACACAAACGTTACATACAGTACCATCTAATTTTGCAAAATACTGACAAAACAAAAGGTAACAAAGCAACAAAAAAAAAAAATGAAACAAAACTAACTAAACCAAAACAAAATGAAACAAGACAAACAGAAACAAAATTAAACCATCTGAAACAAAACAAAAAAGGGCAAAATAGGAGTATAAACATATGACTGTTAGGAATTTGTTCCTATTTGACAACTGTACATATACAGAGCCTTAATGACAGATGAAACGAAAAGCACCGCTGCTGTTTGGACACGTCAGGCTTGAAATGAAATCATTCATGAAGAGGCAACAGTTATGCCGACGTGAGAGGAAACAGCAGTGAAAATGTGTCCACGTGTGATCAGCTGCTAATAAAAGGAGCCTTTAACATATGGCTCCACAGTCTGTCATGTGAAATGTTGCACTGACGCAAACTGTGGAGAATCTGACAAGTTCATCCAGCACACACACCCCCACACACACACACACACACATTTCATCTTCATAGTCATTTTTTGTTAATAATCTTGATTGATATGTTATTTTTTGATCATTTCCTAATTATTTTGTTCATTTTTTATTCAATATCATGTTTTGGTTGCTCTTCTTCATTGTTCATTTTCTTCCTTTTACTGTATATCTTATGCTATTTATTTGACACATTTTTGCTAATTTTTATATTTCGTTTATATTATGGTCATTTTTAGTTTTTGATTTTTGTTTTTTTTTTAACTTACAATGTTCCATAGTCTGTATATATAACTGCACAAAGTGACCATGACGTCACCATTTGTTTGTTAAGGGCCGTTTTGAGGTCAATCAGGTTGGCACTTCTTGGACGACATATTGGAACCAAAAACAGGATGTGACCATATTTGGATGAACGGCAGTGGGGCTTATGAAGCGTTCATGCAAGGGGACTCATGGGAAGCTAATATTAGCCGCTAGCTTATGATGCGGCAAAACTTCACCACACAGTGCCAAACAAAGTCATATGACATGTTGTTAGTGTAAACACTTAACCACAGCTGCAGTCGAGTGTATGTCATGTATAAGTATGAACTAAATAGAGGATACAAAGGTCCGAATCCATCCAACTTCACTAGCGAGCTTTTGCTACAGTGACATGTCAATCAAACCCCAGCACGGCAGTGATTTGTTGGATTATTTGCTGTAATATCTTAATAACGAAGCAAAAAGTTAAAGATGGATCATCATGTTACTTATTGGAGTCCAAATAAAACATTTGAGACCATGATGACCCATGAAAAAAAAATTATTTTCACATGTATCTATGGGAAAAAGCTTCTTGGAGCTGGGCGATCGGTTTCCCAGTGGCCAAGTGGTGGAATTACAACTTAAAGTTACTTCCATGTTGGCCTCACTGAACAACCCCGGTCATTGCCCCTTGGGATTTTCTCAAGATTTCATTTTATAGTTGTTTTGGTTTAGTTTTTGGTGATTTTTGCTAATTGTTTGATTACTTCACAGTCCTCACAAAGCAGTCAGGAGGATCTCATGTGTGTCCCCACAGTGACAGGCAGTAACCTTGGATTGATGTGGATTCAGGTTTTGGTTCCCACTGGAAGGCACACACAAATATATACAGTATGAGCTGAAATACTGCGGAGGCTGGAGCCAACATGACTTCCCAGCACAGTGGATGCAAGTGTGGTGAAATTTTACACCCACATACACACCTTCCACCTTAAAACGCCCACACACACCTCAACAAGCAACCTGCAGGCAAAACCAAGGACACTTCTTTTATCATGTTTTGTTTTCTTTATAATTCTACATGTCTCTACTGATGAAGCATTAAGCCCAAACTGTGATACTCTCAGATTTACTGCATGTTTCACATAAGTGTTCAGTGCAACAGTATTGTAAATACAGCAGACACTTGCTTATTTAGGTTTTTTTTTAAAGTGAAATTTCTTAGGGTGACATAAAGTAATTTTAAGTTCCTTATATGGTTCTGATTCTCTGTTCTCCTGATGTTCCTGAAGGCCTCCTGTCTCACGTCCACACCTGGACACTCTGACACCGATCACTGTACTCTCAGCCTCTTTCAGACTCATTAGCTGTGTTCAAAATGCCCTACTACTTGCTACCTGCTGCACATTATATTTGCTACATGCTGTTTCACCAGCAGTACCGGTATGTCACATGTGAACGCTAATGTAGCATACTGCATGGTCACATGACCACAACACTTCTCATCATGGACCGTTTCCTGTCAGCTGTTTATGGAAGGTTAAGTTGTTTTAGCAAAGAAAAACTCCATTAAATGGTTTGATATAAATTAAATGGTTCATATTAGGTTCTGGTGTTTGTCTCACTTTAGCCTTAGCTGCTTAACAGTTTGTTGTCAAACTGCAAGAACAAGTTATTTTTCAACGTAAATATATTTTCCTCCATATTTGGTGTGTTTACAGTTTTTCTTTTTCCCAATTGCTTAAATGCATCAGTCAACACTGAAGCTGCTATTTCCAAACTCGTCACACAGTCTGCTTATCAACCTGTGTCGTGGCCAAACAGTTAGCCTCACCTGCAAAACCAAATCAAACCACCAAAACTGTTTGCTGATTGTTGATCGGTCCTGTGGTTGTGGACGTTGGGCAGTGTCTGTGTTACTTGTTGTTCTAGCTCTACTCTTTTCTTTTGTCTCTCCTCTGTCCACTAACCCCGACCGGTCGGGGCAGATGGCCGCCTACCCTGAGCCGCTGGTTCTGCTGGAGGTTTTTCTCTTCTCTTAAAGGAAGTCGCCCTTAGCTTGCTGTTAGGTTTGCTCTCTATATCGTCTTGAGGTCTTGGCCTTGAATTGTGAAGGATTTAGGGATAATCTTGAATTATGATTGACGCTAAACAAATAAAATTGAATTGAAACTGAATTGAACTCTTCACACATGTCTCAAAATCAGCTCATTCATCCAAACACTGACAACAATTCTCACTTGAAAGCACGAATCACTCAAAACATACTGACTTGAAAAAAAACACTAACAACACAGCATCATTGTAAAGAATTAATGAACTGTACTCTTTGAAGTTTGATTTATGACAACATTTTTTCATAGAGTAGCTTTTTCACTTCACTGTCTGAGAAGAATGACGCAGAAATGCAGCTGCTTCAATATTCTTTCCAGAATCGATATTATATTATAACATTTTAGAAATAAAAAGTTGAAAAGCAAAACATCCCTGAATGTCCAAACTGATTTTCCGTAACATATTATGCTGAGATTTTCTATACATTTTTCCATAAATAAAAAGATGACATGTGTTTAGCTCTGAATGTTTTCTTCAAAGTTTTTGAAAACAGCATGTTAGCGTTTGAAAAATGTGGTGAAAATATACAGTATTTTGCAGTTGGTGTTTTGTGAGGATTATTTTGGATGGATGTGGTCATCAAATGTATTTTGTGTGAAAGCAGTGACAAACAATTTAGAGTTTAGTTCACATAAACTTTACTGCTTTATCGATTGGGTGCAGAGTTCTGAAAATGTGACTTCCATATTGGCCGATGCATGTCAGCAATTGAAAAAAAAAATGTAAATAGTGAACTCTGGCACAAACTCCCACAGAAGGTGGTGATAATGCACTAATTATGCTGATTGAAGACCAACATTGGATGATGAAGAAAGAAAGGGACCAATCATAATGCATAATGGATGTTGAACAGACTTAACAGCAAGCTGCAGAATTTTTCCAGATCATTAAACATCTATGAATTTTTGACATACTGCAGATTTTTCACCTATCCGTTACTTGGTATTTTTGGCCAGAATAATTGTGCCAGTAGTAAGTAGTAGGACACTGTGAACACAGCCATTTAGAGGGTGGAGCCAAACCCAGAACAACAGCAAAGTTCCACTTTAAACTAACTTTTCTTGTTCGTTTCCAATGTCGGTTTCAAAGAGTTCCTGTAATTTTGAGCAAAGAAAAACAAAACTGGTTGCTGTGACAGAAAAGTTCACAGTAAAACCTCCACTTTCCACTCAGGCCTGCTGAGCTATTTCCATGAACCTCACACTCGTCCCATCGCATCAAATTCCTCTTTTGCTCCCGTCTGTCTGCCTCATGTTTGTTTTCTTACTAAAATATCTCCACTCAGTCAGATCAATCAGATGGATGACCTAAAGTGTTGTGCATATTACTGAAATATTTTAAGGATTAATCCCACATGGTTTGTAAATATTTATACACCGGCTTACTGCTATAAATTTGCGTTACTTAGCAGAACCGATCATTGAGGGTGATAATTAAAGGATCTATACATAGCTTTTGCTGTGATTTTAGTCAACAGTGTTACCTAATTTCCCTTTAAATTTTCCTTTAAATTGCTCCAATATTGGTACAGACTTAATGCCATTACACACCAGGGGCACGAAGAAAAAAAAAAAAAAGATTCACCCATTAAATAGAATGATGATAATTTAGCCTACAAACTATTCACATCAGCCTTGCTAGTAGTTGTGACATTGTTTTATTTAAAGATGTTAATTTACTTGAGCAACTCATTTGACAGAAATAGTAATAGATTGAAATGTGTCTCTTTTGTCTCCAGTGTTTTCTGTTCCTCTGGGTTTGTGCCTGGCGTCCTGGTAAAAACACACCCAAAACAGTGCAGTGTGAGACTAATTTATATTTGTTCATTTTCTACATACTCCTTATGCATTTAATTGTTTAGTTATGCCTGCAATGACCATCAAATAAGCATCTTTGTCATGGTGTAGCTATGTCAAAAAGAAGTCTACGTCCTTGTTTTTTTTTTTTTTCATGCAATGTCCATTTGACACAAATGATTGGATGACGCACTGTGAAAGCTCAGACAAGTCAACCTCGATCCAAAATAATCAAATATGTTTGTATGAAAGGACTGGTTATTTAAACAATGAATCAAAATGATAAAGCCACATACAAATTAATGTCAGAAAAATGCCCCCACTGTATACAGACCTTTATTCTGCATTAATCAAACAAAATGAAACGTTTCTGACAAGGGGACCTTCTTCTGGACAGATCTAAGAGTCTGACGCAAGGTCTATGTTTTTACACCAGACGCTTTTGGTTTCACGCTGCACTTTTCTATATTCTATTGTCAACACCTATTTCTATTTTGTCTCAATTTATCTGATTGGTAAATTGACACACATGTAATATTACCTTTGACTTTAGCAGCAACTTAACAAAACATTCAAAACATCCATTTCTTTGCTTCTGTAGCATTATTATGACATACTGTACGTTCTGGAAGCAGTAATTTCAATTTAATACTCCAGACTAGATGGTACATTAACCATCTCTTTTTATTCCACAAGAATCACTTCCAATAATCACCAATTACCATCATAATTGCAAAACCACAAGTGCAACTAATATAAACAGTAATGCATAATAAAATGCTAAAAATACTGTAAAGAATAGAAAAAAAATGACGTCTCTCTAATTTGTTAAATCACCCTTGACGCTTGCTGTTCTGGCTGATGTAACTCATTTTTCTATGTTCTACTTCTTCTTTGTTTCATTCATAGGTCGACAATAGCTAATACCTTTCTGAAAGTCACTCCAAAAACTCCAGACCATCATTTTTTTTTTGTACACTTGCAATAAATGAAACAATGTTCACTTGGCTCTGGCCTGAAATTACCTCTTTTCATCAGATCTTGACACTGTCACTTTAATTTCTTCTATATTGGAGTTGTTTTCTGTAACATGTTTTTAAGTTTGAACCTGATGAATTTATAGTTGTCCCATTATCTTGCCACAGGACTACTCCACATGCTGGAGTGGTCTAGGACTTGCTTTGTCAAACATGGACAAAATGGTTGCATAGCTGTATTTATTAGGTTGCCAGCTGGCAAAATGTGTGTCAAAATACAACACCCAGGCCAAATGTCAGGATGTAATGAGTAGGGAGTCAGAAGGTGTTGGTTTAGTCCAAGAGAGGTTTCCAATGAAACCAGAAGTTCACACTGTCTGGACAAAGTTATGTAAGAAATCACGTTCTGTTAACTTGAAACACACGAGTTGACTCAGAGTCAACGTAATCTTCTGGGTCCTCGGGCTCATGGGGTCTCAAAAGGCTTTGTCCATCCAGTCCCTGCCCAGCCATGCTCATCAATGCTTGTGTCAGTGCTAAATAGAACAATGTTTTACATGGTTCCTCCCCTGTACTGACTGTTTCTTTTAGGACTCCACTGATCTGCGTTATCACAATCCCAGAGTTATAATGTGTTCAGTAATAAAATAGAACAGCAGGGAAGGTTCAAGTTAAGACCTTAAACTGAACAGGGAAATTAAGACGTGCCATTCCCCCATGGCCTGGTTTTATTTCAGAATTTCATTTCCTCAACGAGTCGTGCCCAGAGGTCAAATCCGTTTCATCAGCTGAAATCTGTCACAATGGCTTATCAAGTTTCTACCACATGGAGCTATGATGTCCCAAAATGCTGCAACATGTTACATCAGACCTCTGCAGTCACGGGCACTGTTGTTTCTTGGGGAAAAAAAAGGTTAAGAGGGTTATTTTCTTTGATCTGCCTTCATTGCCATTGAGGTAGGGTTTAGGTTTGAAATGCTAACAAACACTTAACGTTTCAAAGCTCCTACTGGCATATTTCAAACGGCTCTGCTCAGATGTGCTCATTAGAATTCCAGTGTTTCAGTTTTAGTATTTATAGCGTGTCAGTTCGCAGGTGATTGAGCTGAATTTCCTCTGGGGAGAACACTGCAAAGTGACACTGACACACAAGTAGGATTTATCAAAATTCACTCCCCGGGGCATTTATTTGAACAAGTTCCCTTTGTGCGGATGGACATATCAACTTCAATAATATTTGGCGAAATGTTTGCTTGTAATCATCTAACTGAGAGTGTGTCTTCTGAGTTCTCCCTTGACAATGTTTTCCAAAGCAAAGAAGCTTTTTAAGGAAAAAAAAAAAGAGGACCCGAGCCACTAACGCTGGGATTGTGCGGCAGCTATTCTGACAATGAGTGCAGTCATTTAATTTCCATATCAAAGGGACTCCAGGAAAATCAGGAAACCTGCACATGCAAGAAGCGCTGCTCTATTGCTCTTACTGAGCATCTGAGAAAAGAGAACGAAGGCAGAGAGTGGCAAGGAGTGATTAGAGGGGCTGGCAAAGGAAACGGGGAGGCAGATAGACAAGAAGAAAAATGAAGTGTTTTGTATCTCGGGTTCCGAAAGGTGTCTCCTCTCAACAAAAGGTGTTTTCTTTCATAAAAGGCCTGGTTGCAAAAAGAGGGCCCAGGAGTAAATTAACCAGCATGGGATCAGTGCTGGGATGCTGGGATGTGTGGAAGAAAAAGAGAGGGAGGGGGTGTCTTCAGGGGGGATGCTTACTCATTTTTGGGTCCCCATGTGGAAGACGACAGGAGGATATTGCTCATGTCACTTCCCCGTGGTCCTGGAAATGCCTGTGAGAGGTTTCAGGTGGCAGAATTTAGCCAGAGCTCTCCAAGGTTGTTGGAGGTTAGAGGTTTTAGAAATTAGAGGACTGGCCCTTTACTGCAAAACTGAAACATGTAATGAGGTTTTGTCAGAGGCTTTCTTCATTGTGTCATCTTAACATACATGGTCATAAAATTGCATCACTGTTATCATAAGCCACTTTTTAACATCCACACTTTTCATGGAAATCTAACGCCTTCACTTAGGGTTAGGCTTGTGACAGGTGTAAGGTAAAAAAATGGTTGAAAGAAAACTTCTTCTAGTTTTCTTTTTGACTATCTCATGGAAGGAAATATCAAAACAGTTAGATGTCTTCAGTCTCCATCAGTTGTGATGTTAAAAAGTCTGATGGTGGTGAGATGATAAAATTCAGTCCTGCAGCGTAGTGATGTAAGTCGTCCACTGCAGCTGCTCCACGTTCCAGTCTTTTTGGCGTCACGGTCCAACTGAACCATGCTGTACTGATGCGTTTCAACAGATGAGTCTGGGCAGTTATTGTTCAACCATGTCTCACAGAAACACATGACTCTCAAACACCTTCCGGCTGCTCACCAGCTTCTCCAGCTCATTTACTGTTTTTCTGTGAGTTCATGTTGGCCATCAATATAGTTGGTAGAAAAGGCCTAGGAAGTACCTGAATCTTCTGTCTTTTACTTTGGCACCAGCCTTTGTCCTTTTCAGATCCAGTGGGGTTGGTTGGTGAGCTCCAGGAGGTCCTCTGTGGAGTAAAATTCTTCTCTCCATGTTAATTCAAAATTGATCCCACACAAGAAGATCCAAATGAAGCAGTGTGTATACTGTATGTGAATAGTAAAAGAAAAAGTGAAGTCAGAGAGCTGTTGTTAGTTCCTGCCACCTGGGCTGGCACATTCAAGAAAAAAAGCAACATATCTCAAAATATCTCATCATAATAATAATTAGTATAAAGAACAGTTTTACAGAGCATTTACAATTATGAGGGAATGTGCATGAGTGCGGTGGCCACACCTGTACATTATAGTCCTGTATTTTGTCATTCATATGTCATGTGTATACACAAAACATATGACTGACAATACATCAGTTATACATTAGGCCCAAAGGTCCTGCACCAGTGCTTGACATTAGTGTTTATGTAATTCCCTTTGTGTTGAACTGTACTGATCTCCCAAAATATTGAGCCCCCTTTGGTCTTTAACTGCTTGGTCAACGGAGATGTGTTACTGTACATCTGCTGTTTTAGGTCAGTTGGTTTATTTTTGGCTCTACTATTGCTTAATATATTGTAGCTTTTTTTGTTGAACATAAGCTCTTTGTTTTCAAATGACTCCTCTGTGTCGACAAGCCTTGCAGCTTACTCCCATGTAGAGAAAAAAGGTTAATCAAGTCATTGACTGTGGTCACTTTTCATATCCCCCACATCAGACTTTTTCCTGCCTCAGAATGAGGTGGAGGTGGAACCGTCCTGATTATGTAGTATATCATACTTTCAACTGGCTGAAAGGTTTATTTTAGGAGTATACAACAGTTGTTATAGTGTTTTCCATGAAAACTCCATTTTTTCACAGCCTGGTGGTGGCAGAAAATTTTATAGACATAACCATAGATATAAAGTAAGCAAATGTTTCTTTTTACCATCACAGTGACAGTGGGGAACCCTAAAACCTTTAGGCCATTATGTCTAAAGTGAGCCTCAACCTCTGCAAACGGACTTGTCATATTAAAATGTCACAAACTACAATGATTTCAGTGGCTTCTGGGGGCTGAATCCAAAATGAAGTCAGTGTAGACTCCCACGTTAAAATTTACTGCAGAAATAAGCATGTTTACAGTCAGGTACAAAAAAGAATTTCAGTCTCTATTGTTCATGCACACCATCCATTTTTATATAACTCACCGATTTAGATGATTCAGACATTGATACTTGTTTAATAATGCAAACGTGAACATTTCAGTTCATCAAATTTCGACAGTTCAGCAACTATTATTATGCTGGGCATCATTGACTTTTTCAAGGCCACTTTGATTTTTTTGTGAATGCTGAACCTGCACTTTCCTATCAGACAGGAGGTTGAAATTGGCAAGGAAAGATATCTACCCCGATGTAACAAGTTGATACACTTCTCACATCTCCCAGGAATGTGTATATTAAAATTTCATCTCACACAGAAATACCACAGAAATCTGTATTTCCATCAATGTCCATATACAGCTGGTTTCAGCCTTGTATTAGTTTGTTTTGCTTTAAATCCAAAAGAGCTCCTGTTTCCCACATACTTTCCCTGCCAGTGCCATGGATACTATTGTGTCGACCCCTGGTATATCATACTAGCATGTCACGGGGAGTCGGTTTGGTGGTTCTAGAGGACTGACTGAGGAGATTGGTTTGACGGGTGGCATCACAAATATCCAAAAAAAACAAAGTTTCTTTCAGTGGTTTTCAGTTACAGCATTTGAAAGAATACAATAAAATTCAATACAATAGAGTCCTTGACCACTGATAAGGTGCTGACATATGAAAATCACAGGCAGTTTACCTAAAAAAGAAAAGACTTCCACTTTTTCTCATACTAAAAGCAAAATATATAAACAATAAATAACTAGAAATTACTTTTTTACTCTGCACTTGTTATTTGTAAGATATTGCACGTGTTGTTAAGATAACAAACAATGCCATAAAACAGAGCTCAGAGCCATTGTGTCCTTGCCACTTGCGAAGGTGGCTATGTGTACTTCTCTTTAAAGTAAATATTTTGGGTGACAATTTAAACTAAAGAGAAAATTATTCTAGATTCTTATGAACCTAATCTTAATATGAGCTAGTAAAGTGCAATTACATCATTAGTTTATGGATAAAGGCTGGCATACACTGCATTCCGACTGTCACGACAGGAGCACGGACCGACAGAACAAGGACTTAGGTGCCAGACTCAGAGTATCGTTTGCTGTGACAGAGTTTATTCCAACAAACACCAACACAATCAGGGGCAAAGCGAAGGACGGGTCAGAGAACGTATGGAGAGTCGAAGGGCCGAGCAGACAGATAATCAAAAAACAGTCCGAGGTCAGGGA
>JAQQAE010020718.1:0-10624 GCA_029823295.1 Pseudamia nigra | reverse complement strand
CTGCTCAAGCTGCTGCCCCCGCGACCCGACCCCACGGATAAGCGGTAGAAGATGGATGGATGGATGGATGGATGGATAATGTACTTATGTGTTTCTGGACATCACAGTTTCTCTATATCAGGGCTGTAAGATATGACTTTAATCTTCACACTCGCATGTTGATCCAAAGAAAGACAAAACTCCAAATGCAGACTTCGCGGTGTAAATTTGCCCGTGCCCATTTCCTTGGAGACTTGTGTTCAGAACGTTAAGGTGACTTGTCATATCCACCTTGAAGTGCAACATTTCTAAACAGTTGATATCTTCCAGTTTGGGATATTTGCTTTCCAGGAAGGTTTTCACATGTTCCAGACAAGCAGTGCAAATTTTCAGCACCTCTCCTCTGGACAGCTACCAGACTTTTATGCAGCAGAAGATCCGAATAGGCGCTGTCTATAGCGAATGGAAATGTTCACCATTATTTTGTTCATTATCTGGATAACAAGTCCACTGTCTAATATATATGTATATTTTCATTTTTTAATGAAATTTTGTTAAGGCTGCAGGGAGCCACAGCAGGGGGGCTGAAGAGCCACACGTGGCTCTAGAGCCGCGGTTTGCCGACACTAAACAAAAGGCTCCATCCTATATCAAAGACCTTATTGTTCTCTATAAACCAATCAGAACCCTTCGGTGGTTCTGTTGGGTTTGCTCTCTGTATAGTGCTGAGGTGTCAGTCTTGAATTATGAAGCGTCTAGAGATAATCTCGGATTATGATTGTCGCTATACAAATACAATTGAATTGAATTGAATTTATTGCCCCGTCTGAATTATTTTCATTCATGTAGCAGACCTGTATCGACAGTGACCAGATAGAACATTGAAACAAACTGTTTATCCTGTCTACAATATAATACAAGTCAGACTTTTTCTGGTTTGGGTTTTACATCTGTAATGTAGTGCATTTCAGACGTAACCTTCCTAACATTGCTGATATCTCCAGAATTTGAACAGTGCTGTTTTTGTGTCTGCACCTTTGTGACTGTTCATACTTCTGTTATGGAGAAAAGACACAAAGCCTCTGTGTATTTCAAAGGAGCTATTTTTATGTACTAACCATATATTGATTCCCTGAGGTACAAACTCATTGCCAGCTGTGTATGTGTGTGTGTATTTCTGTGTGTTCTCACCTGTGAAAGACAGGAGGGAAAAGGACTTGGCTGTCCTCATTACAAGTTCTCTGCGACTTCATGCAGAGAGTGTGACAGTAGCCCGAGGGCTGCAACCAGCAGGGTGCAGCTCCTCTGCTCGTCCAGCAGCACACAGTAATCAAATCAGATTAAGGCTAGAACTGATTATATGAGCGCACATTCTTCCACAGCAGGCATTGAGATAAGTTGGCATGACATCCGGAAAAATCATCCTTCTGTCCTCATTAGTGTCCGCTTGATAATGTTAAAGGGTCAGTTCAGCCAAAAGCACTCCACACAGGAACATTTACCAGACAAGTAATAGAAGTGTTGACAATGAAGTTGACAATAACCAAAGCTTTTTCAAGCGCTGTCAACATGAAAGAGATCACTTTATTAAGGACACCTGACTAGTACTGGGTTGGACCTCCAAGCTGTCATAAGATGCCACACTATGTTCATAAAGGGATGGGCATAGTCAGCAGTAATACTCATGTAGGCTGTGACATTTAAACAATGTATAATTAGGAATAAAGGCCCCAAAATGTGTCACCACCAGCAACCTGAAGAGTTGATACAAGGTAGGATGGATCCATGCTTTCATGTTGCTTATGTCGATCATTACCATAACATCCAAATGTCACAGTGGAAATCCAAACTCACTAGACAAAGCAACACTTTCCATACTTCTATTGTCCATTTTTACATACTCCATGTGAATTATAGCCTTAGTTTCCTATTCTTAAGTGACAGGAGTGTCACCATGTGTGATCTTCTGCTGTTGTCATCCATCTGCTTCAAAGTTTGACATGTTGGACGTCTACAGATGCTTTTCTTCATTACTCAGTTGTAACCAGTGGTCATTTGAGTTACTGTTGCTTTTCCATCAGCTCCAACTAGTCTGACCATTCTCCTTTGACCTCCATCAACAAGGTATTTTCATCCAGAAAACTGTTGCTCACTGGATATCATCTATTTTTCAAACTGTTCTCTGTAAACCCTAGATATGGTTGTGTGTGTGTGAAAATGCCAGTAGATCAATTTGTGAAATATTTAGACCAGCAACCATGTCATGTTCAAAGTCATGTAGAAACACCTCACGTCCCATTTTCATACTGCATTTGAACCGCAGCAGTTTGTCTCGACTGTACTAAACCTAAATGCACCGAGTTGTTGCCATGTGATTTTATAATTAGATATTTGTGTTTTGTTAAAACATATACCTAATGAGGTGGCCAGTGACTGTAGCTCTTTAAGCCATGAATATCTACAGCAAGTTTCAAGTAAACTGGTTCAGTCATTTTCAAAATCTTATTATTTACTTATTAAGTTATTTCAAGATATATTAGCAACCAATATTGAAAATGAGTAGTCAATCCTGTCAACAAGGATGGATCGTTTCAATTAAATTGGTTCTAAAACTTTCTCAAAACAAGCAGTTGCACCTTGTGTCCAAAAGCAAAAATGCTGCTTATCCCAAAAATTGTTGGAATGTAGATCTTTAAGTGGTCGATACTGATTACAAGTTTCATGTAAACTGCTTCAGACATTTTCAAGATACTGTAAATTTTCTTGGTCCAAGTAGTAGCACCCCCTCATTCCAACATTAGTAGTGCCACCTCTCCCAAAAGTTTGATATTAGATTGTGGCCAATAACTACGGCAGGTTTCAATTAAATCACATTGGACAAATTTGAGTTGTTGCACCTTTCCTTGAAATAAGCCGTAGTGCCTCTAATTGCAAATCAAAGGTTGATAGGATGTAGATTTTTAAGTCATCAATAATCATTCTGAGTTTCAAAGTAAAGTGGTCCATCCATTTTCAAGCTACAGTGGGGCAAAAAAGTATTTAGTCAGCCACCAATTGTGCAAGTTCTCCCACTTAAGAAGATGACAGAGGCCTGTAATTTTCATCATAGCTTCACCTCAACTATGAGAGACAAAATGAGGAAAAGAAATCCAGAAAATCACATTGTCTGATTTTTAAAGAATTTATTTGCAACATATGGTGGAAAATAAGTATTTGGTTATTTATGTTTTCACAGTTACTCAAGTTCTTTAGAAATGCTGCTGTATCTTCACGATTGTTTCTTGAGATTTAACTGAACTGCTCCTTTAATGCTCTATTTAGCTGAAAAATTGTGTTTTTTGATCAATAGCAATATCATACATGTCTTCAAAGTAGAAATGGGTGAAGGGTGAAACCAATGTGAATGTAGAAACTGCACTCATCTATTATTATTGTCTGTGCTGCCATAGTTCAGTTATTCCCTAAGGGTGTTATTGACAAAATGCCATCTTACTCCAGCAAATCACAAATCTAATGGTGCAAATACAAACGCATATGGGAGCAGGGAGCAACAATGTGTGAGTTTCCCTGCTCATCAATTCTATTGACTTCTTTTTTTTTTATTCTTGTTCTCTATGACTCTCATTACTGCAGACATTTGTCCAATTCAGTGTGGGCCTCGTAGGCTGCAAAGAGGAACTGTATGCTGCGCTGGTGTTCCTGACGACTGCAGGAACAGATCTATATCCCTTGTACATTTTATTCACATGACCCCAGGGCAACAAACTTCACTCTGTTCACAACAAACGCTGTTGCAGTGATTTCTCAGTCAATGTGATGGACGTCTTCCGGTGTTGAGTCCAAGTAGAGCACAGAGTTATTGATTAGTAATTATTTAGAATTAAAAAAAAATACACATCCAGAAGCAACAGAGGACATTTTTATCCAAACTACAAAACACCACTGACAGAAAAGCTGGGACACTTTCTAAAACGCAATAAAAATGTAATTAATAGTTGTTAATGTGTATGAAACTTTATTTAATTTAATGCAGTACAAAGAACAGATTTTTGAAGTTCAACTGATCAACTTGCACTGCCAGTCAAAAGTTTGGACATACCTTTACTATAGATTGTTTATTTCTACAAGACTAATTCTAATGAAGTTGGGACATTCTGTGAAATGTAAATTAAAAACAGAATACAATCATTTGCCAATTCTTTTAAACCTATATTCAATTGAATAATCAACAAAGACAAGATATTTATAGTTCAAACTGACTTTTTTTGCAAATATTCACTCATGTTGAATTTGATTCCTGCCACATATTCCAGAAGAGCTGGGACAGGGACAACAAAGCACCGGGAATGTTGAGAAATGCTCAAAAACATCCATAGGTGAACAGGTTAATTGGAAACAGGTACGTGTCACAATTGGGTATAAAAGGAACATCCCTGAAAGCCTCACAAGCAAATATGGGGTGATGTTCACCGCTTTCTGAAAAACTGCATGAGCAAATTGTTTCCATCACTTTTTAGAACAATGTTTCTTAATGTACAATTGCAAGGAATTTATGGATTTCATCATCTACAGTCCATAATATCATCAGAAGATTCAGAGAATCTGGAGAAATTTCTGCAGGTAAGTGGCAAGGCCAAAACCAACACTGAATGCCCGTGACCTCTGATCCCTTAGGCAGCAGTGCACCCAGAAACGCAGCTGGCTTCTCTGGACTCGAGCTCATCTAAGATGGACTGAATGACGAGTCCACATTTCAAATTGCTTTTGGTAATCATGGACGTCGTGTCCTCCAGGCTAAAGAGGAGGTGCCATTAATGCCAAAAGGTACAAACAGGTTTTGGAGCGGCACATGCGGCATCCAAGCAACATCTTTTTTCAGGGACATACCTGAATATTTCAACAAGGCAATGTCAAGAAACATTCTGCACGTGTTAAAGCAGTGTGATTTTGTAGCAAAAGAGTGGGGGCACTATACTGGTCCCCCTGCAGTCCACAGCTGTCTCCCACTGAAAATGTGTTATGAAGCAAAAAAAAATACAACAACGGAGACCCTGGACTGTTGAGCAACTGAAGTCATAAATCCAGCAAGAATGGGATAGATTTCCACCTAAAAAGCTTCAACAATTAATGACATCAGTTCTTAAACATTTATTGAGTGTTGTTAAAAGAAAAGGTGATGCAATAGTGGTGAACACGATGCCGTCCCAGCTCTTCTGTCCTGTCTTTGTAGTGTATTCAGTCAGTAATGTTACTGCATTACTGGATTTCTTACAAACTTTAGGCAGACCTGAGATTAGAGTTATTTCTCTTTCAGTTTCTATCTATAGTGACTTACTTTATAGTGTTTAGATTTAGGTTTAACTTTCTGTCTTGTGAATGCATTTGTGGTTGATATTTGTATATTTGGCTTATATTTGTTGTTGTTTAGTTTTGTTGTGGTTGCCCGTTTATAAGCTATGAAGCTTCTGGGTGTCCCATTTTCAAATAAAATTAAAAAATTAAAATCAAATGTTTAGAAGTGGTTTACCAGTGTCTGATACTGTATCTAGTGTTAAGTTGTTCCTGTTGTCTTGAGGCCATTGAAATAAAATACTAGCCTACTATTAATTAATTTTTTTTAGTTCTTACAATAACCTATAACATAGTAGTATCAATTAGGCTTAAGAAATACTTATTTGTATAACATAAACTTCAACAAATTGCTTGTATAAGAAATTTATTAACAAGCCTTTTCATATGTGTGCAACTTAACAATACAGTATATATATATAAAAATGTGACGACCTCAGCAAGTCTAGTTTTTTAACAAGGACTGAAGAGCATAGCATAGCTGCAAAATTGATATTAATGTTCTAAAATGATCTATAATGGGTATAGACTTTGCAAAATGCCACTAACAGATGAAAATGCAGCATATTTAAGTGTTCCCATGATATAACATGTTTACTGAGAAAGTATGTCATTGAACTTTGCTGATAACCAATTGCAACAAGCCTGATTGTAACCAATGGCTAATTTCCATCTGTTGTCCCAAGTTAAATGTTCTCTAAGGAGAGAGAAGACGACTAAAGATGAGAGGAGAAGACGACTCTTTTCTTTTGTCTCTCCTCTGTCCACTAACCCCAACCGGCCCAGGATGGCCGCCTACCCTGAGCCGCTGGTTCTGCTGGAGGTCTTTCTCTTCCGTTAAAGGAAGTTTTTCCTCCCCTGTCGTCCTTGTCTTGCTCTTGGTTGATCTGTTGAGTTTACTCTCTGTATAGTCATGAGGTCCCGGCCTTGAATTGTGAACTGGCTAGCGATAATCGTTGGTTATGATTGCCGCTATACAAATAAAATTGAATTGAATTGAGTTAAAAATACTATACTCTATATAATCTAAACATGAAAATAACTTCTTGCTTGTGAAAGGAAATGCCCTGTTTTCTGAAATATTCATTGGTGTAGTTGTATCAGCCAACAGCAAAGCACCGGAAGCCCTTTGACTGAACTAATCCCTGGCTGGTTCTACTGGACACCATGCTTGCGGATGACAGTAGCTCACTTCAAAATGGCGCCATAAGTCACGTGATGTCCAATCCAGTAATAGAGATCATTATATCCAGTGGAATATAAGTTGAAAAAGATTTGCTAATAATGTTGTCTGTTTTTATTTAAGTTTTATATAACATCCCAACTTCATTGCTATTGAGGTTTGTGTTATTTTCAACATTGCCAATTAATACTGAAGACATCTAAACTGTGGAAGAACACGTGGAATTATGTAGTAAATAAAAAAGTGATAAACAACCAAGGACATGTTTTACTGTATATTTCAGATTGTCCATTGACACATTTAGCTTGGAAGGCGGTGTAATACTATTTTAAATTTTGATGCCTGCAACTCATAAGCTAGGACAGAGACCAAAAAAGTTCATGATATATTTTTTTGTTTCATCTTCATTTAAGCAAACAAGTCACTGCTCTGTTACTTTCTCCCATTGGCTGCTTAACCGCATCATGATTAACCACAAATGGAGCATCATCCACCGAAGGCTTAAGATGAAATGACATAAATCACTTCAAAAAGAATATTTCTCGATGCTAAATTGCAGAGAATTTCACCATCTCTTGGTGACAGATGTCCAATGCTACATGAAATCACTGGTTCCCAGGATTTTTCAGTACAAAAAAAACAGAGAATGTCATGTTTTTAGTTTTGATATTGACCAAAATTAGACATAAAATATCATTTTAATTGTCATTGTGTTCTCTGTGATTTCTGTTTTGTTAGATCTTTTGTTGTTCATCTTGTCATGTCATGTTTGTCTTCTTGCATTTTTTTAATCTTTTTTTTGTCTCACATCATTTTTCTGTTGTCCCCATTATAAACTCTTCCTTTAGTTTAATATGGGGTAAAGGCTATGTCATAAAATACAATTATTATGAATGTTACTTCTGCAGCTGCTCTACAAATACAAGGGAAGGAGTGGTGGTCGTCATGCTGTTGTTGGGTTTTTTTAGTTTATCTCCTCTGCTCTTCACCTCCTCTGTTTTAACATTGAGCTCCTGAAAGAGAAAAGAACACTTGTTTATTTCACATTAAGCCATTATGTGAGTCTTTAAGCAAAGGTAATCAAATGAGTCAGTACGTCAGCCTCAAGCTGGTTGTTCTTGTCCTTTTCTGCTGTTGTTGTTGTGTAAACCACTGTTGTATGTGCATGACCTTTGACCTTCAGGTGACAGAAGCTGAACTCCTGTGATGAAAATGGGCTCAGGTGGACTTTTGATATCAACTGTCACTTTAAACATCCTGATGCATGTTCAGAAATGCAACCTAAGACTACTGTATGTTCCACACGGAAGAAACATAATATCTATTCTGTGCAGAAACACCACAGAGTTCTCTGAAACCAAGCTCATCTCAAATGGACTGAAAGACCATGAACACGTGATTCAGATGAGTTTGCATTTCAGCACAGTTTTAGGCTGAAACTGTGAAAGATGAAAAAGACCATCCTAACTGTTAGGAGAGAAACAGCAGTATGATAGATAGTCTTGGGGTGCATCAGTGTCCTCATGTCTGACCAACATGCGTGGAGGACCGTTAACGTGGAGACAGAGATGTACATTTCATAGTGACATTGTATATCAGCCAACATCTATTCTCTCATATCTATAGTTTTTTTCAGCAGGATGAGGCCAGATGTTAGAATAGTGTGACTTCATAGTCATTGAACATGTGTGTTGGACTGTCCTGCTGCTGTCCTCATCTGTGTCTTATGTGAAAATGGATGGACATCATGAAAAAGTCAGAGAACCATGGACTGTTGACCAAATGAAATCTGACAAACAACCAGAATTGCCAAAAAGAATTGTGTGTCTTCAGTTATAAAACTATGAAAATACTGGAGGACACGTTCCGACCTGACAAATGTTTGCGGTAAATGTGTTGGCTTCTCTGTTTAAGCGTACTCATACAGCCAAGACACATGCTGACTCTTCTAGCCACCCTCCATGACAGGGTAATAATCAGAAATGACCATGTGACACAGTACTAAAAATGCCACAACTTTTTATGCTTGTTTCAGGCATTAAACTCCCTATTTGTTTATATTTAGAGTAATGTAGATATAACATTAGTTCAAAGCAGATGTACTGTCCTTGTAAATTTAATATCTTTGGCACAGGATTTTGTCAGTGGTGATTAAATTCTCAGGGCTGTTTATGTTCCTTAATGTAATTATTAGTGTCACAAGGGAGGAGGTGGACACAAATGCCGAGTCAAATTCCAGTGAATTTATTTACAAAGGGCACAATATGATATAGGCTGAAAAGAGTGAGGCAGCGTGAATTGGAATAGCAGGAACGAGGCGATGATGAAGGACATGGGAGGCTGGAACAGAGGGACAAAGCTGGACAAGGAGGAAACCAGAGGTGCAAGTGGCTGGATGAGGCAGAGGTCAGGGAGAACAGGAGAATAAGGTAAGTAGCAATATAACAGAGCTGAAGCATAGCAGGAACAAACATGGGCTCAGTGCCGCTCAGTGTAAGAGGCCAGACTGGCAAATGCTGAGTGGAAGAACCCGATACAAATACACAGTGGCTGATGAGCTGATGAATTACAGGTGTGACCCTCTGCCTGCATTCAGGACACCTGAAGCAAATAATGACAACACATATGCACAGAGACAGACAGACAGAGGGAGCCAACAGAGCAGATCATGACAATTAGAGGAAACTAATACGACGGAAACCTTTTTATTCTTTTTTTTATTACAAACATAATCTTTGCACCTGAACAGATTAATAATAAAGCCAACTTGGTCAGCACTTTGAATCTAAATGTGCAGATGAGCAGTGGCAATGACTGTTGTTCCAGCCAGAGCACCTGGATCCCTGGGCATGGATTAGCACAGCAGTTAGATTGCATTAAAGCAGACAAAAACTATTCATACAGAGTGGAAAACTGTGATTTAGATGAAATTTCACAACTTTAAAAATTGATCCCCACAGCCACCCTGACACTTGCTTAATCTCTGCGATATCACAGAATAATTTGAGAGTCTTATCTTCACTGGTGGTGCAGAGGTGATGAGGCTGAAGAGCAAATTACTACAATCAATCAGTGTTTACAAGCGCTCTACAAGCACACCAGGCAGAAGGCATCGCCAGCAGTCTGCCAGGATGCATTCACTCTGTATTTATGCCTAATGTTCACCCATTAGCACATACAGACTCAGAAAATGTTCCTGACCTCAGCCAAGCAGGAGAAGACACTTCTGTCTTAAAGGAGACATAATGTACCTATTTTTTACAAGTGAATGTAAGTCTACCGTGTCCACAGAAGATAAATTTTAACTTTGAGGTTAAAAAGCCTCATAGATCATTCACTGTGTTCATGTGTGTGAAATACACATCTGTTGGTTTTGATGTAAATAAATCACCGCTGACCACACACTTTTTCTGTCAGCACCATGGGTACCATCATGTACACACCCTGTTAGTTCTAGTTCTCAGAGGACTGACTGTGTTTATATGCATACCGGTCTCATGGATATTGTCAGAGTTTTGAAATGTCCCAGCTAACTTAGGTTGAAGACAGGTACATCCTGGATTAGTTGCCTGTTCATTGCATGTGCAAGAACCATCATTTCCGAGTGCATTCAGTAAACATTCAAACATTCATTATCCTCTATGTCTGCAGTGTGTCCTGGAGAGTTCTGGATGACCACTGACGGCTTCTATGGAACATCTGAGCATAAGCAGAAAGGTCTTCACAGGAAAAGTGAACACAGTGAACCCCATTATATCCACCTGAGAGTCATCAGCACAGAGCCACAACACCTCCACAGAAGTGTCTGGAAGACCTTGTCTTAGGTTGGGAAACCAGGATAGAATGAGTACTCCAAAAAAAAAATAAAACAAACAAACAAAAACAGGATACTGGTAAAAGTAATGAAGAATGTACATTGTCCAGGCAGGTGGGGATGTCTGTGCCAGTGCTCTGTCCAATAATCTTCATTCACTCTGCATGCTGCTGCTCTCATGTCACCATTGCTCACCCACAAATCTGAAAAATAATCTCTTATAAACATACACTCAACAAAAATATAAACGCAACACTTTTGTTTTTGATCCCATTTTTCATGAGATGGACTCAAAGATC
>JAQQAE010020717.1:0-10624 GCA_029823295.1 Pseudamia nigra | reverse complement strand
GTTTTTGCATTGTGTGCATGGAAATGCTTTTACTTTCACTATTAAACATAGTCCTGAGTTCTACTGTTGTTTTTTTTAACAATTTGGTTTCACCACACATTTAAGTAATTACCAGTCATGATCATTCAAGATTGTTTGGCCAGGCAGTGTATGATTCTATAAAGGATATTGAAGCAGCTGCATATCTGCTTCATTGTTGTCACATAATTTTGTTCATTCAATAAAGTGAAATCGTTAAGTTGCTGATTTATGTGATGAAACAAACTTCAAAGAGAACAGTTCACTAAGATATCTTGAGCAAATTTGCAGATGTTGCAGCTGAACTTTTCTAAATTTCTAATATCATACAAGATTTAATGTCAAGGTTCAATATTATTAACCGACAGAAGAACTGACCTTTTTAATCAGGCACAACATGAACCACCAGCCTGTGTGTAAACTCAGGTTAAAACTGAATTTGTCCTTTATTCACTTCAGAAACGATTTGAGCCATTACTTATAAAAACACTCTGTCAAAAACAAAAGGAGAGAGCTTAGATCTGAAGACAAGGATTTCTAATGGATGCAAAGCAGGAGAAGGATATACGAGATTATCAAACCGTTTCCCACTTTTTACCTAATTTTTGTCTTTCTGCATCTTTTATGTTGTTTTTGTTTTTTGTGCATTTTACATTTGTTTTGTTCCTATGCATGTCTTACATATGATTTATGTCTTTTAAATAATAAGACTGTGCTTGTGATGATCAAACCACATGGAGTGTTATATGTATTAAAGGTTGGGTATTCACACACAACTGCTGTAAGTTGATGTCTATGAGCTACTGATTGAAGTGTACTGTATGTATTTTTGACACTGAATGTCACGTACATGTGCGTTTGAATGGAACAAAAGCTTTCGTGAAGGCAGAGGCAATTCAATTCAATCTTTATTTATATAGCGCCAATCATAATCACCGATTATCTCTAGGCGCTTCACAATTCGAAGCCGAGACCTCATGACTATACAGAGAGTAAACCCAACAGAACCACTGAGAGCAAGCCAAAGGCGACAGGGGGGAGGAAAAACTTCTTTTAACAGAAAAGAAAAACCTCCAGCAGAACCAGCGGCTCAGGGTAGGCGGCCATCTGCCTCGACCGGTCTGATAAAACAATTCACAGTCCTTGATCAGCCTCCATATTCACCTTATCTAGCATCGTGACTTTTTTTTCTCCTAAGATCAAATCTGTACCAAAGGAACACGTTTAGAGTCTGTGTCAAAAGTTAAGGAAAGACTGACAGAGATTCTGACACAACTGTCTGAAGAAGACCTACTGCACTGCTTTGATCAGTGGAAGACCTGAATGCAGCGGTGTGTTGACGCCGAAAGGGAGGCTACTGAATGAGAATTGAACAGCGCATTGAACAGTGCTTATGTACATTAAGATTGTATTACAACATTAGTCTTGTTTTTTAATTTCCATACCTCGTATACTGGCTCTCACAACACTAAATTAAAATAAGTAGTATGACTACAATGTAAGTTCTTGTCATTAAAGCAATGAAGCTATAATGATAAAATGCTTATCATCATTAAAACATCACAATCATGACCATTTTAATCTTATTGTACAGTACAAGGATTGAATGAGGACTTTAAACATTGTTACGATGGCAGTCCATTCTCTAAGCTAACAAGACCACCTGCCATAACTAAATAACTAAATAACCCTGCATGTTTGTACAGGACCTGAGTTATGCCCCATAATAGCCCTGGGTGATGTGTTTTACCCGATCCTGGTCGCAGGATGAAGGTGTGTGTTTGCAAAACTCACCACCACACGTCTAGTTCTGGATCTGGCCTCCGCAGGCCTGGAGTCTGTCTCCCCAGCGGTCTTTCCTCACGATAACTCGGCCACCCCCGCAGTAGGATCGCTGGGTGTTGTAGTTCAGAGTTTTTTAAGGTGAATATATACAATAGTGTTAGACTGCCACTTAAAAGTTCGATGCTCTGTCCGTAGACCAATGGCTCAGGTCTTTCAGCTCTGCCTGTCTCTGAGCTGCTCTCTGCGTGTCAAACTCTCTTCCGTCTTCCCGTGTCTTCCCACAGCTGCTTAAATCAACTCGTTTTCACACAGCTGCCTTCAATGCTAATCACAGAGAGTTTACAAACCACACCCACATCCTCCGAATATGTCAGTCAGTGAGTCCCTGAGCTGAAACCACGCCTACGAAAACTGCATCGTAGCAACATGCAGTGTGCAAGATGTTCTACTGAGGCTTCTACAGCGAGTCAACGCTCCTACTGTCGCTCTCTGGTTGAGAAATCAGCTTGTTTGCAGGATTCAGGGATTTCTGACTAAAACAGGTGTGATGGAAGGAAGTAAACCCAATAAATACATCACTGGAGATGATGCAAGGATTCAGTTTTCAGTGCAAGTTTTACATTGAATGATTCATGTGTTTGGATCTGTTTGGGTTGATTTCTTTGCATTTCTGTTCTCCGATTCAGGTTGGAGAAGACGTTCCAGATGCCAGAAAGTGTGCCTGTGCCAGCCACGTCGCCACCATCGCAGACTTCTTCCAGGTCCGTACATCACAACGACGTTTTCCACATTTGGCTTTTGTGTTTCACTACGGCACAAACTGCACAGATGTAATGACTTTATTTCACAGTGGCTGGTTTCCGTCAGGTGTGTCAGCTCCTGGGTTTTGGTTTGTGCCTGTTGGTTCATTAGTATGATTTTCCAGGAAGCTAAAATAGAACAGATTTATCATTAGCAGTTGTTGCATGTAGAGGTGAGCAGCCAAAAGTGAATACAAATTTTGCATCAGTTAATACTGATAATTATCACACCAAATGTCAAATCATTATTTTATTCGAGATTAAAGGTTGATTTTTGGTCAACAATGGAAAATTAGGTTGTATTTTGGTTTAAAAGAAAAAAATACTGTAGCATAAAGGCTGCATACAAATGAAAATGACAGACATAAAAAGCAAAGATGTAACCAGTGCAAAAAGACAAGGATGAAAATGAAGGAAAAGATGCAAAGGTGAAAACAACTTAAAAGACAAAAACAACAAATGATGCAAAAATAAATAATGCAAGGGGTGAAAACGATGTAAAAGGCAAAAATTACATGCAAGACATGAATAGTGAAAAAAAGGCAATTTTTTCACATTTCAAAACATTTGTTCCTCTTTTTAATGTTGCTCATTAGTTTCATTAATGTGTTTAGATTAACATGCATCAAAGCAGAGCAGAAAGCCTGCAAGTTTATCCCTTCAAGTACTCATGTCTTAGAATGTTATACTTTTAAATACATGTATTCAGTATCATCTCATTTAATGCCTTCACCTCAGCTTTGAAGTCATTTAGAACTTGCCTGTTTGGATAATCCAAAGGCCAATGTTTGGGTATAATTATGGACATAGATGATTTCATCAACAGGTGTGTTTGAGTCAGAGGTTTCACTCTTTCATTGAACAATCCTCCACTCCTTCGCACTCGCCATCTTAGGCCGTGTATACTCGTAGCTTATTTATCGAAACCCTAAATACACCTCACCCCCTCCTGCATTTTCTGTAGTAATATCATACACAAATGATTGTTTTCAGAAATGTTTTCCTCTACACAAACCTGTATAAATTTATCTGTATTTGTTGTGTTTAAATAGTGAACTCACAGCAGGAGGTAATAAGGAACAAGTTACGCTGATTCCACCCCAATGTTAGATGACACAGAGAAAAAAGAGACTGATTGTAGTGCATTATGGAATGCAGCATGCCAACCAGACAACGCAACAACCTACTGCAAAATGTGGTTGGTTCAGTACACTGTACTGTACATCTGGATATGCTGCAGATTTTTGACTCTTTTCACTACTACATACAGTGCTACTTGCTATTTTCATCCCGAATCGGTTTGCCAGTAGAATGCATTTGGCCATTTCAAACACAGCTACTGAGTCTGTCTCAGAAGCAGTTTCATGACTTTTCAGTTTTGTCACGTCACGAGCGGTGAATATTTGTCTGTTTCAGTCTAACTCTCAGTCTGCGTGTGTTTCTCCAACGGCAGCACATTAAACCTGTAGGAGGATCAAAAAGGACGGACAGGGTGTGTGTGCATGTCGGTGTGTGTGTGTTACAGTGCATGACTAATACCATCTCTCTTTAAAGTAATCTCTGTGATGAGAGCGCTGCACTGAAAGACAATCCTCTCACCCACTTTCTTTGTATGTGTGCACCTGTACACCTGTCTGACTGAGTGTGTATTTTTGGATTTGTGGAGTAGATGAAAACAATTGAGATTAAAGAGTGTGTATGTGTGTGTGTGTGTGTGTGAAGTGTCATTATTTTAAGTGGCAGTTCTCTCTCCCACACAACCTCGACTTCAGCTTCATCACACCAACAGTTTTTACGATAGCACACACTCACACACGCTCACACCGTGTTGATCCCTATTCACACGGGACTAGTTTTATCCCTGGACTTCAGGTAATTTGTTGTGAATTTGGAGCTCACGTGTGATTCTTTAATCCATTGTTCCTGAGGTTATTTAAGTCCCGTGTGAATTGACATCTCGCTCATTTGTAGCATTAGTTATTTTGCATTTTTGTCAGTTGAGATGTAAGAATGCTGCACTGGCAATAAAATCACAATGATTCTGATGAAATGGACTGTAACCAGATGCACAGAAGTCCCCTTTTGATACGTACACTACCAATCAAAAGTTTGGACACATCCTCTCCTTCAGTGTTTTTTCCTCATTATTTTCAACATTGTGCATTAATATTAAGGACACCCAGACTGTGAAATGTGCATCAACTGTTTTGTGCAGAGGATGGATGGGTATACACCACCGCTGTGAATATGAGATGGATTTTTATATCTTGTCAGTTTAGGTCATTCAAATGCACACGGTGCTGCACAAAGGTCTTCGCCCACCACCGGTTAGGTGTATCTCACTGTAATAACCATACATATGCACAATAGAACCAAAATACATAGTACTGTAAATATAGAAACAAACAGTTCAGCTTCTCCATGATGAATTATTAAGTGTTATGTGTCACCTCCTGACGAACTTAAAATGTTGTTTCAAAATAGATTTACTTCACTTAAACCAGGTTTTGTTTAGCTGCACATGTCAAATAGTTCTTATTTTTTTGTATTTTAATTCATCATCCTGCAGAACAACTAAATGTGGATATTTTCAAGGACCGCACCCATAATAGTTTTAGCATTATGAAGATTAATTTTTGTGCATGTGTGTGGCCATTAAAAATAAAAACAAGACAACAAACCAAAGGTGGCCTAAGATTTTTGCACAATACTGTATATTATGCATTTATGCATAATGTGGTACAGAGGTGCTTTGACTGACATGTGTCCAAGCCATAAGTCTTCACCATTTCATTTTATCCACCTCAGCTCCACTCACATTCAAGTTCATTTTGGAACAAATGCTCCTTTTTTGAGCTTCCAAACGTCTCATCAGACACTATGGTGATGTCAAAAAGCGTTTGATCCATCTTTTATATGCAGTCTACGCTTTTACTGCCTCAGTCGCATTAGCTCCCCCGTTTTGGCCAAATATGGTCATTTCTGGCTCCAAAAAGCCAACATGACTATAGACAAAACACAAACTTCAGGCTCCTCTTCATTTCTGATACAGTCTATGATTCTGACATTGTGACTTTGGTCTTAAAATAAGCTCTTTGTTCAGATTAAAGGGCTTCATAACAGGCCGTGCTGATTATTTCCTCCTGTTTGACTTTGAAAAACTTGGGCTCACATGTCGTTTCTCTGTGCAGGGAGTGGAGGTCATCGTCAACGCCAGCAGCCTGGACGACATCGACCCATCAGCCATTAGGCAGCGTCTGACCAACGGGACGGCAGCAGTGGCGAGTCCGGTCCTGAGCCGCCTGAAGACTCGAGATGATGAGCATGGAGACGTGGTGGGGGCAGAAAGATCAGGGATCTTCTTAACCTTTAAAATGAACATTTTTTTAATTATTCACAGTCACACATGAGATTTCTGCTTTTAAATACAGGAGATACACGCTGCTGTCAGTTTCTGCCTTCTCATCCGTGTGTTGTTGTGTTTTCTCTTTGGTGCAGGGCGCAGTGTACCAGAAAACCAATGCAGAGGTGGAGATGAAGAAAATCAATAGAGAGGAGTTTTGGGAAAAGGCCAAGGTACGAGCTGAACGGAAATCACACAACAGCAGTGTTGTTCTAACATTTTAATTCTGTTTATTCACAAAACCAGGATTAAATCTGAATGTTCTTGGATAATGAATATGGTTGAAATACAGTGAATGTTGGCATGTCATTTGTTAAAGACTTAATTTAACTGGTACAATTCAACAAGACACTGCAGCGATATGAGACGTTTAGAATTTACTCCTAAAACTTCTTGGAACAGCTCAATTAGCCTGTGATGTAATTAGATTTTCTCAGTTCAGCAGCATTTCATCACTTCGAATTGACTACTGTTTTTGAGTTTGTGATTATGAGAAAAACCTGAAAAGGACTGGAAAAAGGACTGCATGAAATCAAATCAAATGTATTTTAAAAACATCACAGTATATATAAAACACTCAAAAATGAACTTTATGTCATAAATGACTACGTTCACACAGGTTCACACAGTTGAGCAGCACAGTCCTCAACCAGCCTCAAACACACACCATCTGGGCCAGCTGCCTCCCCAGTTCCCCCATCCTCACCAGTTACAGGGACAGACAGTGGAGGGGGTCCAGGTGAAGGAGGGGGATTAATTGCTGTGGTAGCGATGCACACTTCTGGAGCAGTCGGAAGAGAAAGAGTCAATAGCAATGAGCTGTTGAAATCGAGGTAGAGGGAGTGAGGGTGGTCGTACTGGTCGTCCCACGTTCAAACCTGGTTGAGTTCACAGTCTCTGTCCATGTCAGCTGCTGTCACCAGGGTTCTGATTTTGTAGCCAGTGATGGTTTTAATACCGTTCCGCACCTCTGATGTTGTTGTCTTGTAGTGTTCTGTCTAAGTTGCGTGGCCTCCCGTGACACCTCTTTGAGTTTTTCCCTGTCAAAATGTTTCTAGGCCTTTTTTTCCGGTTGAGGATGTCTTTGATTCTACTGGCTATGCAGGGTTTATTATTAGAAAAGCATTTCAGTGTTTTGGTGGGTAGAACAGCGTCACAGCAGAAGTTGATATTGTCGGTAAATCACCGACCATTCTTCTATGTCCATGCTGTTCTGTTCTGTTTCCATAAGTACAGTCCAATCAGTGCATTCAAAGCATTCCTTCAGAGCCTCACGGCCTTTCGGGTCCCTTTCTTCATGGTGCGGGTTGTTACAGGTTGTCTCGGAACACAAGGTTTATAACAGGTCTGAAGAAAAACCAGGTTGGGATCTGATTTGCCTTTCTTTTTTTCTTTTTTTTTTTTCTTTTTTTCTCTTTTTTTAGACTGTAAGCCTCGTTTATACTGACATACAGCAGATTTACTATGTAAATCCAGTCAGGTGGGAGGAGAGTGTGAGATGGCTGAAAACTCCAGAAATTACAATGAATGCTTCATAGGTTGAATGTAAACTCTCTTGGTACATACTGTAATATGGTCTAAGACCAATTGCGAAAACTTCAAAATCTTCACAGCACATTTTTCTTTGATAGTAATATGACCAGGGTTACACCATTTACATAAAGAACAAGTCCTCCTCCTTTCATCTTTCCAGTATTTTTGCATCTCTGTCCCACTGAACCATGGTGCATCCAGGGATTTAAACACAGGAGTCTGTTCATCACTGTTCAGCCAGGTGTCACAGAAACACATAAAGCTAGTCTCTCGAAACTCCTCCTGCCTCCAGTTCATCCACTTTGTTCACGTCGCCCGTCACTAGTCGGCAGAAAAGGTTTGTACCTGAATCTTCTGCCTTTGACTTTGACACCAGCCCTGTAGCTGCACAGAGTCCTTCTCCGGTCCAGGGGGATTGGTTGATAAGCTCCGCATTTCCTCTGCCTCAGGTCCAGTAGGTCCTCTCTGGAGTAAATTCTTCTCTTAGTATCAATGGAAAATTAATCCCACAAAAGAACATCCAAAAAAGCAGTGTATATCCAAAAGTTTTAAGAAAAATTGGAGAAAAAGCAGAGAGCTGTTGTGAGTTGCTGCCACCGGCACTGGTGCATTCTAGAAACAGTTTCTTTTGTATTATAGCAGAAATATATTTTTTACATTGTGTTGCAATATATTTTTTGGAGAGCAGCAGCTGTAGTTTTTATATGTACATGTCTTTAGTATTAACTCGCATTGTCATTAAAAAAATGTAAAAAGCTTCACAGTGCAAGTTTCATCTCGTTTGGCTACTTTTTATTTATCATAGTACCTAAAATGATGAAAACAAGCGTAAATCAGATATTATAGATGTATTTTTATCTTGTGAAGTTTCCATCTTGTGTCTTTTACTTGCAATTTTAAATCACAAATATTTGTCTTGTTTCTTCAACTTTTACTCTGGACCAAAAATTAGCCCTTGACTATAGAGAAGTAATAATTTTAATTTTAGAGATATTGTGTAATTATCAATGCCAACTGATGTGACCATTTTTATTGCGTTAACATTTTTTATCCTAAATTGAGAAAATAAATCCCAATAAATCTGAAAGTGAATTAAACAAAGCTGTTTTATTGACTTTTTTTTTTTTTACTCACAATTTTCGTTGTAGTAGTTCTTGTTTGCCTTTATGTCTGTTAACAGAATTGTATTTTTTTCTGTTGTAGTTTTTGTTTTCTCATCTTATAGTTCTCATTAATTACTGCTTTACTACTGCTGATGAGTTGTGCTTGTTAACTATGATGCACCTGAAAATATTTTTTGTTCAGCGTGAGGAGGAGCTGAGGAAGGAGGAGGAGAGAAGGAAGGCGGCAGAGGAGCGGCAACGTTTCGAAGAGGAGAGAATGGAGCTGGAAAGGAAGGAGCAGGAGAACCGAGAGAAGAGGTACCGCGAGAGGGAGCAGCAGATCGAAGAGCACAGGTCAGGACACATGACAAAAAATACCGTACTGTACTGTACTTTAATAAACCCTGTGTAGAATCTAATTTGATTGTTTTGTTTTGTGGGAACAGGAAGAAGAAGCAGGAGGAGGACGAGGCACTGGAGAGGCTGAGGAACCAGCCGACCATAGTGAGTACCTACTGTACATTTCCATTCAGTTCAATTCAATTGTATTTGGATCGCGCCAATCATAATCCAAGATTATCTCTAGGCACTTCACAATTTCAGAGAGAGGGGAAGGGAGACAGAGAGAGAGAGAAAGGGAGAAGCTCAGTGCATCACAGTCCCCCAGCAGCCTAGTAGTATGCAGCAGAACTAAAGGAGGGTAAAGGGTCATGTGACCTAGCCCGGACTACACACTTTGTCAAAAGGACAGTGTGTCTGCATTCCGGACCCAGACTGGGAGTTGGTTCCACAGGAGAGGAGTTTGGTAACTAAAGGCTCAGCCTCCCATTCTAGTTTTAGAGATTTAAGGAACCACGAGCAGACGTGCACGCTGAGAGCGAAGTGTTCTGATTGGTTTGTTGGGAACAATAAGGTCTTTGATACAGGATGAAGCCTTATTGTTTAGGGCTTTGTACGTTAAGAGGCGGATTTTAAATTCATGTTGCAGCATTTTAGATCAACTGGGTTTTTATAGAATTATTTAGAGATCCTACCAGCAGTGAGTTACCACAATCCAGCCTAGAAGTAACAAATGCATTGACGAGTTTTTCTGAATCACCTGCTGCAGGATATTCCTAATTTTGGCTACAATATGAAGATGAAAGAAGACGTTTTTGACATTTGTTTAATATGAGAACTGAATGATAATGTAAGTCCTGAACCACAATCACCCTCAGGTTCTTCACAACTGCACTGCATTACACTAAAATGTTGCCTACTTTAAAGGGGTCATTAGGAAGTGTACTCCTTAGATTCCTGGGGCCTATTGCAATAATTTCAGTTTTATCTTCTTCGATAAGAGAAGGTTAGATGCCATCCAGGCCTTTATGTCTTTGAGGCAAGTGTGGAGTTAGGTTGAATTAGTTTTTAATTCATCAGGTTTCATGGAGAGGTACAGCTGTGTGTCATCAGCATAACAATGAAAACCTATGCCGTGTTTCCTTATGATATCACCTAGAGCAGGGGTCGGGAACCTTTTTGGCAGAGAGCCATGATAGCCAAATATTTCTAAATGTATTTCCCTGTGAGCCATACAATATTTTTAACACTAAATACAATTAAATGTGTGCATTTTTAAGTAAAACCTACAATTTAAGAGTATAATAAGTCTCTGAATTTATTTGTTTTAATAACGTTGTGATACTGAAGCAAACTAATAATAAATAAAATACTTCTTACCGTTAATGCGACTTCTGGTGTTGGATGCCTTTGCTAACGGCCTTATCATCTGGTTGATACCTGGTGAGGTGAAGCTTCACACAGGCGTTGAGGTTTTCATCCATTAAACGTGATCTTGATGTTTTTCAGATGTGGGAATGACTGCTCACATGGATATTTCGATGCAAAAGTAGCAGCACGTGTGTCAAAGTGTCGCTTTATATTTGACCGTTTCATTGATGAAATTTTATCATTGCATATTAGACACAACGCAAAACCTGCTC
>JAQQAE010020716.1:0-10624 GCA_029823295.1 Pseudamia nigra | reverse complement strand
TGGATTGGCCTCCACAGAGTCCAGACCTTAACCCCATTGAGAATCTTTGGGATGTGCTGGAGAAGGCTTTGCACAGCAGTCAGACTTTACCATCATCAGTGCAAGATCTTGGTGAAAAATTAATGCAACACTGGATGGAAATAAATGTTACATTGCAGAATCTTATTGAAACAATGCCACAGTGAATGCATGCTGTAATCAAATCTAAAGGCGGTCCAACGAAATAATGTATTAGAGTGTGTGACCTTTTTTTAGTGGAGACTTTTTTTGGCCAGGCAGTGTAAAAGCACGTATCAACACTTCCGTGTTGGCAAGAGAGAAACGGGCGGACTCTGGCTATATTTTTAAGATGATACAAACTTCTGTTATATTTCTGATGTGTGAAATAAAATCCAGCTCAGTCAAAAAGGACACCCAGATTTTTCACATTGTGAAGGTTTAAAATCTTGTAATTTTGGTAAAAGTTTCTGTCTCTTGTCTAGACATTTTCTCACCTGGAGCTTGTTCCAAAGGCTGTTGCCAGAGCTGTGAATATCCCCCAGAGGAAGGTGTATGGGTTTTTCCTTGTAATGATGAAGTAGATGGCAGGCAGCACAAGAAAGCCATGGATAGCATGTCCAATGATGCAGCAGGCTATATATTTTCCCAAACTGGCAAACAACGTGCCCACATCCTCCATCTCAACAATCTTGCCAGCTACAAGGAACATGATACCAAGAGGGGCATACCTGTGAAAGACCAGGAAAACAAAAAATTAAAAGAGTTCAGTCATGACGATCATAACAGGTTTGACTTGGGATAAATCCAAACACACTGTCTTTATCACAAAACGTCTGCCTTCAAACCCAGAGGGATTTCTTACCACATGATCCAGGAGACCAGCACCATGGTGGCCTCATTGAAGGAGTTGAAGAACCTGATAAGGATCTCTCCTTCCTCTCCCAGTTTCCTCAAAGCCACACCAAACACAATGGCAAACACAACCAGACCCAAAATATTCATGCCATCCTGGTCTTTTCCAAATGGCACCTAGACAAACAGGGACATGTGAAAAAAAAAATTCACAGGACATATTCAGGACTTCTGAGACATTGCCATGTAACCTTTAATACACAGACACCTCCGCAGTGCTCACCTTCTCCACTGTGTAATTTCCAGTTGCGTTGTGCCTAATCACTTTGTAGCCAGTTGCATACTGCAAAACAAAAGAAAAAAATGTTTACAGCTTCAGTACGCGTGGAATGACATAATGGGATGTTTTCAAACACTTGTATAAAACAACATGTGGAAAATCAAGATATGATACTGACTGATTGAAAAGCAGCAGACACCAAGTTGGAGGGAAAGATGTTTCTGTGGACAAACACAAATGCATTCAAAGACATGGCTGCAATTACAGTAAGAGAAACTGCATGTTTGGCAACTGAAACCTAGCACAAAACAAACGTTTAAATACAGGTTTTGTTTAATTGTTTTTTACTGCACATAAGAGCAAAAATAAACCCAGATCCAAACAAAGCTATAGCCTGACTTCCTTCAAACTCAATGTTTCTGACAATCCCTGGGCTGTTTGTATACCACACAGGAGAGCTCCAATAAGGGCAATGCAGACCTGCGTTGTAATTTTACATTCTAACACAATTCTGCAGATTCTATTAGCTGTGCTACTTTAGAGGCTGTTTCCTTGTGAATGTCAGTGATAGTTCCAAAAGACAGAATCACGAGGTTGATCATGTGGAAATACCTGAGAGTTTAACTATTAATCCCCTTTTTCTTTCTGTTCCTATTCCAATTACTGTGGTTGCTAATAAGTACATTGTAACATTTACATTGGTACATAGGTCCACAGGCGCATTAAACCTCACAAGACCCCATGAAACCCTTTAATGGATTTAGAGTAATGAGGAATTAACTTCAGTTCATTTTCAAGCCATTCATCCCCTTTCATTGCAAACCATTCTGCATCAGGATTAGACTCGTGACTGTTGTGACAGCATGCCATAACATTCAACTACAGTAGATCGCTCAGATCAAAATGCTTAAAACAGTATTGACAAGGTGAGAATAGAGCTGAGAGACTACTGACAAAAACACAATTTTAGAAAAATGTCTGTGGCCACCAAGTCTGGTCAAAATAAGCTGCATGATTTTGTTTGTCTAACAGAACGTACCAAATGAGCCAAGTATGGTTGTGGTGAAGAGTAACTAAAACACTGAGCTGCAGAAGAGCATCATCCATTTAAAAAGAAATAATACATGCAACTTGAAACTCACTTCTGCTTCTGTCTTGCGTTACTTCTTCCTTTGCTCCTGTGCCATGAGCATTTACCAAAACCTGTCTGGTATTTCCACCTTCCCAACTTCCTTGTCATTTTTTATCATTTCCTTAAACACAGGTAGGGCTGGCCAGCACAAACAGGGTGACACGTTCATTAAACTAACTTTTGGTTCTAAAGTTTAAGTCTTTGAGTATTTTACATCTGCTCCAGCGTGTGATTTTTGGTCACATGAGAAATTTTAACTTCAATTGTGGAATTGAAAAAGAGCTAACACAATGGTATCACAACAATCGGCACACACAATCAAGCCTAAAGCTGTTAAAATAGGTGTGATCCTTCGCTATTGCTGACTGATGAAGAAAACTGCTCTTACATTTTTTCCATCACAACCTGCTACACATGGTATAAAACACCATGTGTATGTTTACAATGAGTCAACATTCAGGCTTTGCTTTCCATCAGCCATGAAAGAAACGAACCATACGATGGCAAATTAACAAAGAACATAAGTACAATAAAAACATTTATTGGACCTGATCCACAGGATGACTGTAGCATTGAAATCAAGTGTGACATTTATAAATCACTTATTGAAAAAAATAATATGACATGTAAACCTCTTGAGAAAGACCTTACTGCCAATACTTTCTTGTCACAGGCAGCAGAAGTAAAAATTTAAAAGACATAAATAAATGAAAAAAATATAAGAAATGTCAACAAGGAGATGTAGAAGTGTCCTGGCCTGAGACAAAGTTTTGGTGACTGCACGTGCGGACCATGGCCTTTACTTTATTCTCTGATGAGCAGCTCCTCAGCCACAGTCCCTCAGTGTTTGTTGTGAAAACTAACAGGACACCAGCTGGGAGGGTTCGCTCTAATGATAATGTTTAAATGGGGGCCTGTGCCATGTGCTCTGCAGGAGATAACTACCATCTACATGTTTTTACCCCCTCAAAACAGCCAGCCAGATGAATCTGGATGACAGTAATATAATACTGTCAGGAACACCGATTCGAAACGGGTGTACCATTCTAGAGGAAACCGTTGATCAATCATCAAGAAATCCTCTTTAAAAACAGTTTAAAAAAAAAAAAAAAAAACACATAGCCAAACATTGTTCTCTACATATTATGCAAGGCTGTCTGACAAAAATCATGTTATCAATGTTAATTAATGAGTGGGTTTGCTCTGTTACCCTTGCAGGCTTATCTGGCACTGGGAAATAGAAAATGTTTTCAGGAGGTGTAGGTCACATTCCCCTCAGCGGAGGGGGGTGGGCTGGGGGAGGAAAATTCTGGCTTTTACAGTACACATTTCCATAATTCATGAAAAGCCATGGTAAATGCTCTGAAAATGATTAAAAAGCCACAGAATTCAGGCAAACTTAACTGAGTTTTAGTTTCTACTACTCAAAAACCAAGCTACATGTACATGCACACAAGGAGTGTTAAAACACATTCAAAACACTCCAGTCTCATTTAGACAAGCTGTCTTACAGGATGGAGTTTTTAAAATTACAAAATGAGCTAAGCATCACTTGACGTACAACATATTTTCTGATTATATGAGAGTAACTCTACTACATTCCTTGTGCCTGTAACATGGGACACTTGCCACTGAAATCTATTTTCGCATTGTGTCAACAGTTGGTGGCTATGATGAGTAATGTAGCTTGTACAAAGCAGGACAATTGTTAAAAGAAAAAACATGTACCCTATGAACAATGTTGCAAAAGATGTGCCATTTAAAAATACGTTTATAAATGTCATATTTTTTTACCATTTCAGGCACGAGTCACAAACTTCCTCAAACTGTTGACACGGTCTTTCCAGATGAGGCAGAAATAGGTTTTCAAAATGCCACATGAATGTGATGCATGGACACCCCACATTGCTCGCGGTGAGTGTCACTGGTGTATGAATGTGTGTGTGGCTGGGTGAATGGAGAGCAGTGTAAAGCGCTTTCAGTGCTGCAAGGTAGAAAGGCGCTATATAAGTGCAAGACCATTTACCATTTACAAAAAAGACCACCGTTTTCCATTCAGTCTACACGCACTATGGTGAGAGCGGATACACTCCTATGCAAACGAGTCAGCTGCCAAGTCTAACAACACGTCTCTACGCCCAGTGTGTAGAAAAGATGACGTCCTACTTTCAAATATACTGATAACCTACAGGGAAGCTTAATGAATCTGAAGAAGCCAGAAAGTCAATTTAAAAAGCTGTAATTCGGAATAAAAGTAGACATGTTCGGGGCGCCTGGTTAATAGATGGGAACTTTCCCAGTTTCATTAGTTTAACAGCTCCGGGTTCACCACATGTTCATTCACCACGCGCGTACATTATAACGACAAAGGGCTACAAAAGACATTTTAACACCATCAGGTTTATCTGAATACGAAGTTGAAAAAGTGTGGGTCAGGTTCTTGAACAGTCGACAAGTGGCCCTGTGCCGTATACCGAGACCTTATTGAGGACAGATGATGCAACTGCCTGTTGTACTTACAGCACACCTAGACACCACAGCATAAGGGACAACTACACGTTGGCAATCCAATAGTTACCACGTAGACGCTTTAAAGTGATTAAATTGTCATTATTTGATCAAAGGGCTAACACAAAGGTATTAAAGAGAATCCCGAGGTTTAACATAAACTTTGATGCCATTCGTCACGTGTAGTGTTTTTCCCTATGATCTGCTCTGCAGAGCCTTCACTCACCTGATCAAATCTAAAAATGAGTCGATCACTTCTTTGGCTTCTGGCACGCTGCCATCCATGCCTGATATGACGGGTTTAGACGCCACTGAACCGGGGTTTATGATGTAAGCCATCACGACCCCTATGGCGGAGGCAATCAGCGTGGTGACCAGGAAGAAGAGCATAGCCCAGCCGCCCAGTTTGCCCAGGGCTTTGGGGTCAATGCTGGCGGCCCCGGACACCAGACTGCAGACCACCAGGGGGATGATGATCATCTTCAGCAGCCGGATGAGCAGCTCCCCGGGGAAACCGATGTAGATAATCTGCACCCGAGTAAGCTCGGCATTGCGCACACCAAGTCCAATAAAAACACCAATAATGACCCCAGCCACGGTGAGGATGACCAGGATGTTGGCCTTCACTATCCTCTTGACCCTGTCGGACAGAGGCTCGGGGTTCGGCTTCTCGTGGTCAGTCAGTCCGTTGAAGTGTGCGGCGCCGTTGGATGCCTTCCCTTCCTCCATGTCGAGCTCCTCAGCCATTACGCGCGGGTAAAGTTGTTCTAAACCGTTTTCCCCGTAAGTTGTAGTTAGTGTGACGGTTATAACTTATTTCACGCAGACTGTCAGTTTGTTTCAAGCTGTAATTGCACGGTGTTCCTGTACTGCTCCACGTGTGCGGCTTCTTATCTTTCTGGCTTGTACGTCACCCACGCCCCGTGACGTAGAGGGGTGGAGCCAAAGGGAAATTGCAAGCGTCAGGGAGACCATTTGCAATATCTGAAGATCTTGCGTGGGGTTGCTGACTCAAAATAGCCGCACTTGCTGAAAATGTCCAAGAGTAAAATGTATAGATTAGAGCTATGGTTATGGATGATAAAATAATCAAAGGAGCATCCGAAGATTAAAATAATATCAAAGGATCACAGCATGGCACAACATTCTGAGTTCTCCATTCATTTCCTATGGCAAAAAAATTGTGAAAAACCCTAAATTATTATTTTTTAAACAACTCATAAAAACTCACACATTTAATAAATTCATAATTGTTCGTTGCTTTGTGTCTTTATTAACGTATTGACACCATACAGGCTTTATTTATTTATCATTAATAGAGCTTGACATTTAAATATTAGAAAAACAGCAATTCAGCTTCTGGATTTTTAATAAAATTAAAAATAAATGCATAAATAAAATGGAAGAATTTTTAAATTGTACTTCATAGGGAAAAAAGTGAGTGTCTCCCACTGTGGCTGCGAGAGTACACAGAAACCGTACTGTTACTTCATAATTTTAATGACTCCAGTAGAAGCAGAAGTACTCATGAGAATAAGTAGGCTATTTGAGTAAGACTAAAAAAAAAAAGGTTCTCATTAAAAAAACTACTCAAGCAGTGAATAACTTAATGGTGTGGAATTTGCGACGTTTATTTTGGTTCAGATTGATTGTTTTTCGTCATATTTGTCAGTTTATTACTTATTTGTTTTTTATAATTTTATTGTGTATTTGTGGGTTTTTTACATTTTCTTTGTTATATTGTACAATTGTATTGATTCACATCATTATTTTGATAATTTTTGCTCATTGTGTTGTTGATTTTTGTTCAGTTTTATCACATATTTAGTTAATTTTTGATTATTGTTTTGTTATCTTTATTATTTTGCTGCCTAGATTTCATTTCTTTAGGTATATTGTACATTTTTATTAATTACTTGATTTGTTTTTTTCTTGACCTTTGTTCCTTTTTAATTTATTTAGTAGATTTTTGTTCATTTGATTTTATTTTGTACCTTTTTTGTTATTTTACTTGCTTATTTTGTTCATTTTGCAAAATTTTTTTGCTTAGTGTGATCATTTTGGTTAATTAACCTTATTATTTTGTTCATTTTGTGCTCATTTGTTGGATCTCATTTATTTATTTATTTATTTATTTTCATTTTTTTTCTTCATTTCACTTATTGAGCTGTGGCCAAATGTAACTGAGTAGAAAGTATTTTTTTCCCCATAACTGTAACTGAGTAAGACTAAAAAGCATTCTATAAAACCACTACTCTCGGGGAAAATATTACTTAAATACATGTAACTTGAGTACTACCCACCTCTGGTTAGAATATAAAGTTTAGTAACCTTTAAACACATTTTGCAACACAAACATCCTTTCAAACTCCTTTTAAAATGTGATTAATGTCATCCAATTTTTTAAAATCTTCTTCTTCTTCTTCTTTTCCTTGCGGCTGTTCCCTACAGGGGTCGCCACAGCGAATCATCTGCCTCCATCTCACCCTATCCTCTGCATCTTCTTCTCTCACACCAACTACCTTCATGTCCTCATTCACCACATCCATAAATCTCCTCTTTCCAGTGTTTTAAAATATCACTCTTAAATGATTACACTCTCAATCTATAACCCCACATTTAACTAACTTATTGGTTTCAAAGTCCTACTACAGCTTCACAGGGGGACGTACAGCTGTGCATTTCCACTTTGATGTGACCTCCCTCCTCTTGGCTTATTTGTTCTCCTTTAAAATACCAGTTCAACAAAGAATACTATTATTGTTAAGGCTATAACATCAAAGGAAACACATGTGGAACCACTAGTACAGAAATAACATTCATTTGACATCTGGCATGTTTGACTGACTTGGAAGGATGATGAAGTGCAGGCAAAGCCTCCTTTGTAACATGTCACCTGTGCTTGACCAGAGTGATGCTGAAAAGACAGAGAATCAGGACCATAATCCACATCTTTTTTATATTAATTTTTTATTTTAACTTATGGCAGCATAGAAGACTAGGTAAACTGAACTAGATATGTGTGGTATGTACTGGTATATATCTTTTGTGCCTGTAATGAATTTAATTGTGTGTTTAATTGTGTGGATAAAGCAGTTTTACGTATTTACAGTATGTGAAGTTTTGGATGTATTGACTGATCCATTTCTCACACTGTTACCTTCTCAAAAATCACTTTATTATAAAGGGCTGAAAGTTGCACAGCTTTTGTAGTACTTTTGAAATGGTAGTTTCACTGTATTCCTTTTTTTGTACGTATAATCTGACTAATTTTAATTCCCATAACAGCTGTATGTTAATTATTATTGCTGGAAATTGTATTGTTATAGTAATTCATTAATTTTCTGTTACAGCTTAATTCTTTGGAGGGTTGCAGAGGGCTGGATCTAATTCAACTGGCATCAGGCAATGGCAATTTACACCCTGGACAGGTTCCTGGCAGAGCTGACGTATAGATCAGTGAACCTGTTGGTGCATCGCGTCTTTGGTCTGTGAGGGGAAGCTGGAATATCTGGAGAGAAGATGCACATGCAAGGCTATGTTGGACTCAGTGAGGTGAGGATGCTCAGGAAACTGAAGTGATTCCTGGACTATAATTCTCACCCACTATGTGACCTCAGGGTGTTTTGGGAGAGCACTGTTATCCTCAGTGCAGGACTGAACCCAGTAATCAGGCTTATTAGCCCTTTAACAGGCATTGTGACCATGCAGTTGACTTTTTTGTGTGATCAAATTGCTCCTGTAAAACCCCACTAAAAACCCATTCTTGTCATTTTCCCCTTAGTTTATAAAGAATATACTGATTATTCATGTTTGAAAATGGCAAAAGAAGTGAAAATTGATTTGCATAAATCTACTGTTCAGACAATGACATGAAATATTCTAGGCCCTCTAATGAAACTATTACAAAACTATTATATGAGTGTGGAAATACACAGTATGTCTATGGTCCCATGACTGTTAGTTCCGGCCTAAAGTTGTCCTTAAAAGGCAAGTCAGTTGAGAATTAATGTCCATGACATACACAATCACAACTGAAAAGTTGTTCACATGAAGCCAGAAACAATTCATTTTTTCTAGCTTTATTTCTTACTGTGCCAGTTAAAGGGTTAATAAGGTACAATCTCTTTATGAGCATGCAATATTTTGTTTCCACGCATGCAATATCTTATATGGTTCTTGTTTTTCTTTTCCTTTTGTATTTCATGTTGGTTGGTGCTGTTGCTAATAAAGTGATTTCCAGTTACAGATCAATAAAGTACTATTCTTTTCTATAGTTCTATTCTAAGGAAATACTGTAGTTTAAATTCAAAGCACAGCTCTTTCATTTCAGAGGAGTGCTTTGGGTCTGAATTTATGATACATCATGATACCAATGGGTTGATTTAAAGATGTTGTTTATTGTTATGAATGGGTGGGAGGTGTCTTTCATTTTTTTGTGTGTGCAAGGTGTTTGAGATCATTTTGGTTAAGTGGGACAAATACTGTACTTAGGAGGTGGTGGATTGGGTACTTATGGCAGTATGACATAACTCAGCTTACACCTAGGAGACCAGGGATTGCCAGTGTTGCATTAAAGATGACATATTATGCCCCTTTTCAATAAGCTCATTTAATTTTTATGTGTTCCTTGAAACTGCATTTAAACTTCATCTCAAAATACCAAGGTGATCCTTCATTCTACCATGTTTGGACACTCCTTTTTCAGCCCCACATCAAAAGGCTGTTTCAGTCTTTACTGCTTTAAATGCAAATGGTTCATGTTGACCACACCCCTTTCCTGTCTGTGCCATTGATTCCTTTCTGTAGATGACCAGGACTGTCATGCTAAGATGCACGGGTGGTTTTGGCGACATTATACATATTCATAAATCCAAATAGCTTGTGGCAGGTCCAGTTATCTAAAAAGGGGCTTTGTGTTTTTTTTAATGAGAATTGTCATATTTTAACATTTTTTAATGTCCCAAGACCTGTTTGATAGTAGTACAGGACATAAAGGCCATATTTTTCATAATGAATGTCCCACAACCAAGTAGTTTTATGCCCAAAATGAATGAAGTGCTAATCTGTCTATGTAGCGTTTTAAACCACACCTGAAGCTACGGTTTGTAGGTCCTATTTACTGCATATGAAAACATGTCGCGCCCCCCCCCCAACATTCTTCATGATTTTTACTCATCTTTTACGAAAATGTTCCTTTAGGAGTAGAGCGCTGTCATTTCATTAGTCTCATAGCATAATTGCCTAAGTTATATTTGAAGGTTTTCAGAAAAAGGAAAACACATTTTATTTCCAATAGATGACGGTAAATAGTGATAGTGAGAGGAATGTAACATGCACTCTGATTGGCTGAGGATATAGCCAATAAGGCACAGTGAATCAGCAGCATTAGGAGAGATTTAGATTTAGGCAGATATCACCAGTTGGCTCAAATATGACTCAGGCAATTACAGTATGAAGCTAACGATTTATAGAAACCTATTTTATTCTAGCTTCAAATGTTATTTTTTTATCCACACTTGAATATTGGCCATTTTCATAAGAAAACTGAATTTAGAACAAAAAACTGAGAAAAATGCATTTTTGTCCCCAGTAAATACTGCAGAACCTTCTTCCAGTTTCTGTCAAATCCTCTCTGCTTGTTCTGTTCTCTTCAGAACATCATATTATTTCCCAAGAGGCACAAAGGTGCCCCCTACCGTGATGATGACTGTGAAAAAAATGGATTGATGAAAAATCTTGTCATTGGCAGGAATGGTTGGCTCACAAATAACAGAGTACCGTAATTTCCGCACTATAAACCGCACCTGATTATAAGCCTCACTGTCCAAAAATGTCACATTTTTAATTTT
>JAQQAE010020715.1:0-10625 GCA_029823295.1 Pseudamia nigra | reverse complement strand
AGAGTCTTTTGAAACGTCTTCTCCATGCAAAAAAGAAGTGCACTGCGCTTCTTTTTTGCATGGAGAAATACGATTTTGCATGGAGAAATACGATTTCCATGGTGGAACAACCGCAGTATTTGTGCATTTTGCACAAACAAATGATGATAATAATAAATTGCCACAAGAATAAGTAAAATGGTACCATTCAGTATTCAGAAATAAAGCTAAATTTGGTATTTTCGTCTGCTGGATTTTTCCCTCTACAAATGCTGTGCCAATCAGCTGTCACTTACGTCACTCGAAACACAGTATTTTGTAAACAGTGCTGCCACATGAGTGGGGGGATATACAACATTCATAGTGGTTGGTTCGTTGGCAAAAATGCTGGTGTGAATGTGGACCGAACTAGTTGAGAGAATTACAACATTGTAGCAACTTGTGGGTCCAATCGAACCACTGCACCGGACTAACAGGTGTGAAAGCACCCTGAGCTGCCAAGATAAATCCCTGTAACTAAATCCTCATCGAACCCTATGTGTGTGTTCAGGACGTGAGTTATGTGCTACACTAGCCCTGGGTGATGTAGTTCTGCCCTGTCGTATCGGAGGAGGCAAGTGTGTTTGCAAAAACTCACCATCACACGTCTGGGTTAGGATCTGGATCTGATGCCCAGCCATGGCCCCTTGTCTCTGGTGGTCCATACACTTCCCTCCGGTATCTCGCCCTCCCCAGCACTAGGGGACACTGGGTGATGTAGTTCAGAGTTTTTAAAAGTTGAATATACAGTGGTACCTCGGATAACGAATTTAATTAATTCCGGCATCACGCTCTGTGTCCGATTCATTCATTATCCGAAGCAACTTTTTCCATAGGCATACATGTAAAACCAATTAATCCGTTCTGGACCCACGACAAACTTCCATATAAAGTATGTATTACACACCCATACCTGCACATTTATTCATTATAATTATTTTAAAAGGAAGTTATGTTAATTATCTGAAATGGAATGCATGAGATTAGTTCTAAAAATGATTTAGAATGTATTCTTACCTTGGCTTATGACTTGGTAATGTGTCAGTGGACACTGCACACGTCCATAGCTGTAAACAACTCCAAGCACCGGAGCTGCTGGCTCTAACACAGGCAGAGGCTGCTAACACAGGTGGCTAATGGCTGTTAGCCATGTCGACAGGACCCAGGCAGCGTTAACGCGGACAGCGTTGACATGGCCTGGGCAGCGCTGTGTCAACACGGCCCGGACATGGTGCTTCTCAGGCCGTGTTAACATGGCTAACAGCTGCTAGACATTAACCGCATGTGTTAGCAGCGGCTAACGGCTGCCAACACATGGCTGCCCGACACGGCGCTGCCAAGCCCGACACGGCACTGCCCAGCCCAAAACACCGATACGGTGTAGCCCGGCCTGACACGGTGCTGCCCAGCCCAAGATGCCGGCACGGTGCTGCCTTGCTCGACATGGCGCTGCCCGGCCTGAGACGCTGACACGCTGCTGCTGCCTGGCGTAAGCTAACTCTACTCTGGAGTAGAGTTAGCTTACGATGGCAGAGGCTAGGACACAGAGGCTAGGACACACAGGACCACGCTGCGGTCCTGTGTGTTCTAGGGTGTCTTGGACCCTGCACAGATTCAAGACACCCTGTGCCAGATGCAGCAAAACAGCCCCAGAACATAAACGAGCCTCCTCCATGTTTCACAGTAGGGACAGTGTTCTTTTCCATGTATGCCTCTGGTTCTGCACTGCGGAGTTGAGTTGATTCATTGTTGCCGATGGTGAGGCAGTCTTGTTTCACAGCCAGCTAGCTGCTAGCCGGTGCTAGTGCAGTGGCTCAGTTCTTTCAGCTCTGCTTCCACTCTGTCGAGCTGCTTGCATCAAAAACCTCTTTGGGTGTTTCTGAGTCCTTAATTCTGAATCTGTATCTGAGCTGTGTTCTCAAGCTGTGTTCACAATCCATACTCTCTTGTGTCTCAGACTTCCCGTTTCCACCCAAATCCTCTGAACGTGTCATGTATTTTCCCTGAGCTGAAAACCTACGCCTTGCATCATAACAACAGCAACTCAAGTTTTTTGGAAATGGGGTAATATTCAAATTCTGATGAATTCCTTGCCTCCTCCTCATGTCTGGTGTATGGACTGCAAAATACTTTCATATACTGTACAAAAGGTACGATGTGTTGACATTTAACGCAGTGATTCAGGCCTCTTTAAAAAAAAAAAAAGATGTGGTCCTTAAAAGTCCTGTCCATGCAAACTGTACTCGCCAGGCAGAGGTTGTAATTAAGGCTTCATTTTTAACAGAAGTGCTTCACAAGAGGAAGTCATTGTCCCCTCACCCTCATGCATTAACAATGGAAGCCATCTCGCTGATAAGGAAGGGATGTCATCCAGAATAAAACATCTGACCTGTTTCTGCTGCAGTCAGATGAAATTCTGCCTCTGTGCAAAGCCTAGCAATTCTTAGTGATTATGAATCTACTTTATGCCTATCTAAAACATACTCCTCAGACCCCCATAGTACTCAGACCCAAAATGATGATCTGTTGTTGTTGTTGAGTCATAAATTGGGCGCATAAGACTAGTAACAGTGCTGTGATAGTCACATGCTGATTTTTGTGTATTAGCATTTGCATTGTTTGTTTCTTGTGTCTGTTAAGTGGTGAATGGTATGCTGCTGACAAGTCAGCATTACTTAAACAGCTGGTGGTTATAAATTCTTAGTGGTTGCCAGCACCAGCGGGGAAGGAGCTGGACTGTGCAATGAGGCCAAGGCAGAAATAATGTAAAATTGTAGTGCAGCCACAAGTAGTAGAGGAGCAACGGCTGGCTCCACAAAGGCACATAAGTTACATACTGTAGCTACAAAAATACAGAATGGGCTCAAACATGTTATATGGACCCTTTAATAAGGGATCTGGTAGTCGGTCTTTTTTTTTATTTTTCCTTTCTGTTATCAAGATATAGTTGTAAATTCTTCTTAGTCCTCATCCCTCCTTGTGGAATCCTTCTCCACTTTCTGCATTCCCTGGCCCCAAGAGCCGACAGAGTGGTTGATATACTGTTGTTGGTTTCCCAAACTGTTTTCGTTTTATGTGAATGAGAGGTTGAAACACCCCCCAAAACACAACTCCCAAACTGGAAGACCAGGGTGCATCGCTTTGTCATCGCTTTGTCATACCCATGCAGGCCTGTTTGGCTCAGCTGAACCTGCCAGGAGAAAAAGGCTCTGGCTAGCATACCTCTGAAGATTGCATTCAAGCAGTCCCACCACGGCAGGATAGATACCCCACTGGGAAAAAAGCCTGGTCTCAAATAAGTTGCGTAGCTATAAAAATATTCAAACATTTAACTTGGATTCTCTGGTAAGGGATGTGGCGGTCCATTGTCAATAGTCTGGCAAATATCTGCCATGTTTGGCTTTGACAAGTCTGTGACAGCTCCATTCACCTGCAGAGTTGCACCAAGTCGGACCAAGTGACACCTTCCTCGCTTCTATTCATTTAATAAAACACAATAACAGAAAATGACACACTAAGTCAACACTCAACATTAGCTTGTCCATAAGCCCCCTGACCCTCTGAGTTCCCACAGCTCATGCCTGTAGGCAAGATAGTCACATCTGGAGTGCTCCAAAATGGTGACGAGGAAGTCACAACCTGATTGGCCTGTAGCAGCAGTTCAGAAACCAATGGGTCACAGTCACTGTGTCCACTCATAATGTATGGATCCACGTATACACAGAGGGTTTTATGGTTGTCAAAGCAATCTACAGTATATGACTAATGTCAAGCCAAACTAATAAAGTAGTATAAAAAGTACAAAACTTAAAAAAATAACATAAAATAAGAATATTATTAAAACCTCCTGAGCTGGACTTTTAAATCGCAGCTTTGTCATTTTACAAGCTGATGTAAAAAAAAGTGTAAAAAAGTTAATAGTTCACCCCTAGAAGAACCTCTGCTTCTTATCAGCTCATTCTAATGATAATGAAACTCCTACCATCACTCTTGTCATTAAAAACTGTTTAATGACAAGAGAAACTAAAGATTTTCATGAGAAAAATCTGGTAGCAAAAGAAAAGCTCTACCATACCCTTTATAAAAACAGTTAATGCAAAGTAAACCTTGCTGACCATGGAAGCCAGCTCTCTTTCATTAAATAAACAACACCCTATCAATAAAATATTTGGCAGCAGTAATTGACATACGTACATTCTTAAAAGATATACATCAGCAGTGAAACATACATAACAGAAAAACTAGAACGGGCTAAGTGCTTGTATATAAATCATTCACTGCTTCTGCTACATTAAGTTGTTGACGTCAGCAGGTCGATGGAGATCGGAACAAACAACAGCTTCAGGTGAATTGATCTGCACTTTGGCACCGTTTCTGTCTTTTCCACAGATCACTGATGTGTGCTTCCAACAAAGAAGATTATCTAAATGGACACCTGTGTAAAGATTGACTGCCTGCTGTTTTAATTAATGTCCAGTGGCTCATAACCAATTCTAAACTGCCTTGGGTCAAAGATCATTTTCCACATTGTGGAGATCTTTAGAATGGAATGGTGGTTGCTACACCACCTGATGAACACGTCAACCTCATCACAACAGTGTCCATTCCCTTGTGCAGAAGGTTTGCAATCACAGTCATCAAGAAATGAAACAATGCAGTTACTAGGGTTTACTTTCCTGCAGTCAAATGATGTAAAAAATAATAGGTGTGAGTACACAGCCCTGGGACTAACGTATTTTGTTCATTTTGATTTAAAGTTGTGACAACTGTTATGAAAGAAGATATTGAAGACAGTAGGAAGAAACATTACATCAGAATAAACCAGACATTAGTAAATTGAGCAAATGAAAAGGAATAAATAAAAAATGAAAAGAAGAAAGGGAGAAAATTAACTAATAATGAACAAAGTAATCCACTAAAACAGTAAAAGTGAATAAAATAGTAAAGAAAATGAATAAGTATGAGCAAAATAAACTGCAAGATTAACAAAAAATTAAAAGCATGATCGAGAAATTGAGAAAGATTAAAAAATAACAAGAAATGCAAAAATCTAGAAAATTACAAAAAATGAGTAAAATATTTCGAGTCAATCCACTCAGTGCTAGTGTTTCCAAGTCAATATGGAATATCATGCTTTGTTCTCATCAGTGAAATTACTCCATGATAAATAATGTCTCATTGGCACAGTGCTAAGCATGTCCTTATAATGAGATCTCAAGTGGCCAGTAGCCGACCACGATGGACTGTCTCGGCTCCAAATCACCTGCCATCCATCTCTGACATATAATGGAGTTTGGCTCAAATGTCTTCAAGCATTGCTGTTATGTTGCCAAGTTCTGGTGCAGCGAAGACTAGGAAGACAAGGCTTTGTGTTGTTAAGGTCCAGTCTTTAAGAGGGATTTGTCAGGCTCTTACAAAGCTTTTACTCATAAGATCTAAAAGTTACTTAAACAGTATGAGAATGAAGCTTGAACTGTTCTTTTGGATTTAATGTTGCAAAAGGCACGGCACACACTGTCTCAAAATGAACAAAATATAATAAATATTCAGCAAATTAAGAAATGAACAGACACATCAATACAAGAATCCACTTACTTAAAAACAAATCAAGAAAATGAATAAAAATGAACAAAAAACATACAAAAGATCAATAGATGACCTAAATTGAACAATGTAATTGACATAATGAATGAAAGTAACACAATTAACAAGATAGTATCCAAAAAACAATGAAAAAAAACTATAACAATAACAAACTAATCAAAATGAACAAAGGAATGAACAGAATGAATAAATGAATAAGAAAAAGAAAAAAAATGCAAATAAAAACAATAAACATGTGAAGAAACTGCACTATGACCAATTTTGGGTCCTGGTCCTAAGTTTGAAAAAGTCAGCTTTAACTTTATGCAACTTTAAGAAAGAGTCAAAAAATATAGGGAAGCTGCAAATAGAAAACATATGCTGCAAGAAACCCTATTGTTTTCCAGATTATAGACAGAGATAAGGTTTGGTTTATCAGATGACATCAGTGCACTGAAGCTGAGCACCAAGGCACCAGACCCACTTTATAAACTCTAACCATACATCACATTCAATAACCAAAAACATTACAGCACACATTTTTATTCATACAATCAATATGAAAAAAGGTGGAACAAGGATTGATGACAAATCAATCAGCAAAATAATGACCTAAATATTCACGACAATAAACAAAAATGAACACAGTCTTCAAGAAAATGATGAAAAGTTAAAGAAAGAATAGACACACTTATGTGTGCATAGAAAGGCACAGTGACCAATTTTTGATTCTGATCCTAATGTAGGAAAAGCAACATTAACTACAACAGAACAGCTGCAAATAGAAAACATACTGCAAAGAATTGCACGGTTTTCCATCACATAGACAGAGATAAGGTTCAGTATGCGAGATGGGATCAGTGCAGTGGAGCAATACAGCAATGCCACTGAATATGTCACCACACAATCCAAGCCATCCAGAGAATGAATGCAGTGACCAAAAACGAACCACAGGATGCTGACAGTGCTCCCACAGGGCTAATAATGCTTCCATATCTGCACCTCCTTGGCTTAAAAATATAATGTGTGAGCACCTGCTGGATGCTGGAGCTTGTGGTACCAGACACCAGCGTGCCATTATCACCACTTCCAGTGGCAGCAAGGCGGAGACATTTAGCAGGGTGTCAAACTCGCTGGAGTCCTCCATCAAACAGCAGAGAGCAGAATAAAGGCTCTGTCAGAAATACTGACAGCTGTAATATTTCACGTGGCCCTGGAAGCCATTCCATCAGCCCAAACACAGACACAGGAATAGTTCGTCTCTTTGGTTCTATTCTATGAATATATATGAATATTTTGGTGCTTTATTGTCCACATCATTGTTGTTATTATTGGACTAATGCAGGAAAGAGCAATTTTCCTGAATGCCACTTGTGAAGTCTGTGTAATTTGTGGGCTATGCAGCAGCAGGCCAGATGTGTGTTTTTCATTAGTCTTCTTTTTGTAATATCAGTTCATGTGGGTCTTGCAAAGTTATTTTCATTTTTGCTAATTGTGTTGGGCAAAATTTTAAAGCATCCTTAAAATCTAACTCTGCTCTGCAGTAAAGACAGCTATGAGGCAGATTTATAATTAATAAAAGTTTACATCATTTACATTCTTATAAAATTTGCAAAGATACTGCATTTTCTATATAGAGAATATAGAGTATACTTCATTAGATTTATGTCCATTCAATTAACTACTCTTTAAAGGCTCCATACAGTAAAAATGCACCATTATTGTGTTTTAAGGATTTTATAAACTCTGCTCGTCATCAGAAGTGAGAACCAATCATAGTTCAGCTATGAGTTATTAGTCCCACCACCATGAGCCAGTAAATTCTAAAATGTTTATTTCAAAACATCACAAGTCAGAACCAGTCATATTTGAGGTAAAATGAGCCACACCCCATCACGTATCACGAAGCAAGCTCAGACAAGCCAATCTATGCCTTCAAATGTGCAGCTCGACTAATCCACAACATTGACAACCAGGCTAATCAGTCTCAGAAAGCTGGATATCAACTTGTTTTGCCAAACTCAGGCTTTGAGTCTGGCTGCCAGGTGACCAATCACAGAGACAACCCCTACCCCTATATGCAGACTGAGGAGACAGTCCTTCTGATGAGTATTATGTGGATTATAGATCTTATTTATGAATATTTTTAAGATGCTCAATATAATTTTGTGCTGATGACGTGGAGAATAATTATGGATGGAAATACTGACCACAACACACATATTTTTGAAGAGGGATCCCAACCTTTTTCCTTCTCTTTCCTCAGTGAGTCTGAGGATTTAAGGTAAGAAACACCTCTTTTCTACAAAATGCACATTTGTTTCTATGCTCCTACAGGTGATCAGTTTTATATTTTGGGCTCAGCAACAGCCCGATGTAAGGAACAAAGTTAAAAACAGAATTTAAAGTGTAAAATGAACTCACAGAGAAATACTATCATCATCGAGTCAAAGGCTTCAATGTGTTAATGCCTCTCTGTTTTAAGATAGGAGTTTGTCTAGCTCAGAAAAAAAATATTTTTTTTATATCAGGAAGGAGAAAAAAAGCGTCTCAGGCCTTAAATGATTTAACTCTTTTCTTGTCACACACCACAGCACAACCTGAGACCACAGAGCGCACAGCAATTTTTTATTATTTTTTTCATCCTCCTTGCTACATGGGGTCTTCTGTTACACCTGATTGGTCAGTAGGTGGAGTTCTGAGACGTTTAATCCTCAGTCCCAGAAACTAACCTGCTCCAGACCAGGTTAGCTTGGCAGGCTGAGTTACCTTGGCAAACTTACCCGTTCAGAAGTCAACCACTTTCATGACACAGAAAATCCCAAGCTGAAGTTGAAGTTAGCGCGCTACCCCTGAATCCCGCTTTGTGATGCGGTCATTTCTCTTTTCACTTATCATGTCTAGGATGAAAGATTCTTTAAAATGTGACTGTTCTCTATTCAGAGACAGAGATCTTCTGTGGTTGCATAATTTTAAAAAGTTTATATTTTCCATGAAATTTATAGAAACGGACCTTGAATGGAAAGTGTAAGAAATAAGTTAAGTGCATAAACTCTGTGATGTAACATAAAAGTTGTAAAATATGAATTTGTTCAGTGCTGTCAGTCCTGAGAAATCCACACAACATGGACAACAGAAAAAGCAAGCTTTTTTCAATTTTTTGTAATGTAGTGGAGATCTGAAAATTAAACAAAATAGTACATTTTGAATACTGTAACTGTGGACATCGAAAGTGAGAACCAATTACAATCAAATTACTCCAACCGCCAGCAACTGGCCAAGAATATTGACCTTTACTTTATAAAAATTATTCTTAAAACCTTTAATATTTGTTGGACAATATAAAATATTCTGGGTTGTTACAAGTACCCATGACATGCTTTTCCATACTCTTAAACTTATCTGTCATATTTGAATGTGTATTTCTTATCCTAAACATGCCAGAGAGATAAACTCTCGTTTTGTGCTATCTCCTGGTTGTGGTGCAACATCCACAACCAGTGCTCAAGTGTCAGTCTCAGCAATGTGTGGCAGACACGACTCAACTTCACGACTTTTATAGTGGTCAGAAAAGTAGACAATATGTGTCATAATGGAGTCGATGTATACTGTCGATAGATAGCGTCAGTTACCAGGCGTGTGTCGTGGTGTCAATCTGCAGCTCTGTGCGAGGTATGTTCCATTGTGTGTCTGACAACCGGACTCATAGAGTTGAAGTGGGATCCGTAGTGGTTCTCTATGTGCGGCTGGCTTTATCGAACCCATAATTCTTCACCATCTTGTACATAATGCTTCTTCTCACTCACAAGAAACCTACTTAAACTGTAAATACACATTATTGACTGTGCTCATCAATACTAATGCGTGCTACATGCTTACACCCCATCTGTCAGTATCCTGTCAATGTTTATCGGTCCCAGATCCCTGTGCCGTCAACGTGCAATCAGTGCTGTAACCAAAATCAATCATTCACCAGAGTGATGTCAGGCTAATGGCTGCAGAAGACCTGACACTGATGCTGACTACCAGGGGAATACTGCAGCTAATTAATATTCCTTATTCATATTTCCCCTTTGTATGACATTATGAGCAGGGCATGGAAAACCAATGTGTATTTGTATAGCAATGTCAAATTCAACCCCATTTGGATTTTAAAAGTATTTGGAAAAGAAATAATTGTTCCCATAGATTTTAATGTAAACAACAGAACAAAACTGAAATCCATACAGTATCTATTTCCCGTCAGTCTGTATCAGTGGTTCTGTTGGATGCCTTTCAGGTTTGTTTTGCATCATTATTTCCAGCGACCCCACAAGGGAACAGCCGAAAGAAAAAGAAGATTTCCAGTAAAACTAAGGGACCACATACTGTATCTTTCAAAAGCTGGCATGTCCATGTCAACAACTTTACATATGACATCATACCAATCTAATGTATGATTCCATCCATTTTCTCCCCCTTGATCCTCACGAGGTTTGGGGAGGGTCCTGGAGATGATCCCAGCTGCCTTAGGGCGATGGCGGGGTACACCCTGAATGAGACTCCAGTTCATCGCAGGGCTGACACGTCGAGACAGACCACCATCGAAATTAAATAGCTTTTTTCCTGTTGTCCATCCTGTATGGAATTCTCAGGACTGACAGACTGAGCTGATTCATACTTTCACAGCTTTTAATTATTAACACCATAACATTATGCAAATAACAAAACTAGATAAAGATTCATTTTTCATGGATTTGCATGTATATCGAATACATCCACTGGCAAAACTAATGGGCACTGTTATTAGTTCACAAGTCCATTGTTTACTGAACAGTCATGGCCAAAAGTTTTGAGAATGATGCACAATGTATTTTGCATTTAATTTTGATTTCCCAATGAAATCTTTTAAATATATATATATATATATATATATACAGTGGTGCCTTGGATAACGACGATAATCCTTTCCGGCATCACGGCCGTTATCGGAATCGGTCGTTGTGCGATGCAACTTTTTCCATAGGAATACATGTAAAACCAAT
>JAQQAE010020714.1:0-10625 GCA_029823295.1 Pseudamia nigra | reverse complement strand
ATAATGAATGGCTATTAATGGTGGTTAATCAAAATTAATCCACTGTGACTCTGTGATTAATCTAGATTAATAATGAATGGGTATTAATCATGGTTAATCGAAATTAATCCACAGTGACCCTGTGATTAATCAGATTAAAAATTTTAATCGTTTGACAACCCTAGTATATAATGATATTACTTAAAAAGTAATATCATTATATAATGACAGCAGAGGGAACTTATATAAGTTATATCCTCTGAAATAAAATGTCATTTTAAGGCTTTTTTAGGCACTAATATAGTTGTGTAGACTTTACGTCAGCCTTGATAGTCAATTTATCAAATGCATTGTTTCGTTAACAAGTTCTCATTGGCTTGGATTCATGTGTCACAGTATGACATGATGAGGCTCATCTGTAATAATGTATCAGGGCTTCTCGATCAGCAAATCATTGATCAGCATAATTTTTATGTTCTGCATGATTGTCACAGATACAAGTGGTTGAAATGAGTTTCCTTTGCAAGGTGGTTGGGCTCGGCCTTAAGCCTGTGACACAACACACAAGTGTCGCAGTTGTTACTAGTTTCAGCACATTTTTATGACGACTGAAAAACGGGTCGACTGAATGCGTCTCACCTTTACGAGAGTGACAGTTGTAAGGGTAAACAAACATGGCTGACACATGGATCGTTTGCTCTGAGAAATCCAAAAAGAAAAAACAGGTCTGGCTGTTGACCACCTTTGTCCCGTCTCCTCTTTTTCATTGGTTGTTGCCACAGTTTGCAGCTGGGTCAGTAGTCAGTACACACTATCCAATGGTGCCTAGAGTCAGCTCAAAAATTTCACGTTTGACTGACTACAGCTGAGGTCGGGTTTGTTCCCGTCACACACTAACACATTTCTCTGCCAACTCGCCATGCTGACTGTCCCCAACTAGTGCTGACTGGTGCAGACTGTAACTGAGGAAAATCAGGCAAAAAATCTTGAAGTGTGTCCCCAGCTATGGAGATTGGGTGAGAAGCTCAGCTATTGGGAAGGGGCTCAGTGTAGAACCGCTGCTCCTCCACGTCCAGAGGAGCCAGTTCCGGTACCAGAGGATGCCTCCTGGACGCCTTTCTGGAAGGAGGCCCAGAGCCCGGACACCTTGGGACTCTGAGGAGCTGGAGGAGGGGACTGGGGAGAGAGAAGTCTGAGCATCTCTACTCGTCTGCTGCCCTTGTGACCCAGTGATGGATGGATGGTTGGTAAGTAGATGGGTAGCACATTAGTTTAGTGTCTCACTTAATTCCTGTTAGCATGAAGCACCATGCGATATTGGCAGTGGAAAAGGGGTGTACTGTAGGCGGCGCCACATGCAGGGGCTCTTTGCAACTTTCCAGTGAGCCACTTTAACACATTTGTGCCCAAGACCCTCAAAAAACAAGATTAATCACCATTTCTTGGGAATGAGCAGTGTTTTGCGAGTTCACGCACATTCAACACCTCCGAACTTCTTGTGGGAGGAATAATGAGGGACTTCACACAGATCTCAGACCCTTGGTTTGTTTGAAATCCACACCTGCAGCAGGAGTCTCAGCCAGTCTATTATTTCTTCTACTTTTTTCTTACTTGCTTCACTTTTCTAACACTAACAACTTCCCAAACTCTGAAATCTAACCTGAACCCTGTAGAATATGGTGCTTGCACTGCACTTCCAGCTGCACACCTGTCATGTTTCATTTCCACATGTGTGAATCAGCAGGGATGATGTGAAGGTTTCAGAAGTACATCTTTATTACAAGCCCCCGTCTCCTTTTCTCTCTATTGCATTGCGAGCAGCATCGCCTCTACACCCCCCCCCCCCACACACACACACACATTGATCCAGCCCTCTCACATCCACACAAATGTCCAGCAGACGACTTGTGGGGATTGATTTTGTTAGATTGAGGATTTCTCTGATTTAATTTTGCGGTTGGATTTGTTTTTGAGATGCACAACGACGTACCTTGTTAGTCCGGATCCTTTCATCTGTCTAGAATGAAGAAATACTCAGCAGGGATGGTTTATCTCCCTTTGTCAGTGGCTATGCCAGGAAATAGCCACGTCCAGATCCTGACCCAGAACACAGAGAAAGCACACAAGATGTTAATGAGTTTCTTTTTTTTCTACAGGTCTGTAAAAAGTCTTAACATGTCATGAATTCAGTTTTTATAAATCTAAAGCCTTACACGAAGTAAGAAGTTTTACATTTAAATTTGACTTTAATCTCAAATCACGGTTTTGGATTATTTTGCTTATTTCTGTTCATTTTCTTAATTATTTGATTAGTTTTTGATCCTTTTGTGGATTGTTTGGTATCTTTGGTTAATTTGTGGATTTTTTTTTATGCTTTCTTCATCTTGAGCCTATTCATATTTCATCATACACTCAAGTTTTCATTTTAGGTCATTGTTGTTCATCTTATGGATTTAATTTACATTTTGTTTATTTTTGCTTTGTGGATTGGTTTTTGAAAATTGTGTTGATTATTCTTTTTTGTTTCTTTGTCTTCATTCTGTAGATTATTATTATTTGCTGGTTTTGGTGAATTTATAGATGATTTTCTTCCCTTTGTTCATTTTTGTCTATTTTTAACATAATTATTCAATGGATTTTGTTCATTTTTGTTTAGTTTTAGTAAATTTTTCCTTTTGTCTCATTTGTGACTTCTTATATTATTTTTGTTGCCTTTTGCTCATTATGTGAACTATGTTGTTATTTTTTGTTAATTTTTGCACATTTTATGAATTATTTAGTTATTTTTTGTTTATTTTTGCTTATTTTGTTGATTGTTTTTTGAAAATTGTGCTGATTATTCTTCTTTTATTTCTTTGTTTTCATTCTGTGGATTATTATTTGCTGTTTTTGGTGAATTTGTGAATGAATTTGTTCCCTTTTTTCCCTTTTTGTCTGTTTTTAACATTTTTTGTTCAAGGGATTTTGTTCATTTTTGTTTAGTTTTAGTATATTTTTTATATTTTCTCATTTTGTAACATTTTTTTTGAGTTTTGCTAATTTTGTGAATTACTTTGGGGCATTTTTTCTCCTTTTGTGAATTATTTTGTTATTTTTTTTGTTAATTTTTGCTCATTTTGTGGCTTGTATTGTTATTTTTTTATTAATTTTCGCTCATTTTGTGGATTATATTGTTCAATGTTGCACATTTTGTGAATTATTCAGTTATTTTTTGTTAATTTTTTTTTCCTTGTTTTGTGAATTATTTATTCATTTGTGACTTGTTTTCTTAATTTCCTATTTTTTTATTTATAATTTCGTTCATCTTAACTCACAATGAATCTTCATTCTGTAAAAGACACAAAAATGTTCTCTGTTTTCTCATTTATAGTAAATAAATGACATATTATTATAGATTATAATTGAAGTAACAATAACTCTATTCCTACATGAAACCTGCTTTTGTTATAAAGGATCAGTGGTTCAAAATTCAGTCTTAATTTGGTCTTAAACATGTCAAAAAGGGTTAGATGTGAGCGTCTGATACCTGTCGACACCCTGGGTTTATTCGGATTGATGATGAAATGTGATGGATGTTTTCAGCAAACATGTCACAGATCTGAAGATAAATCTGTGTTTGTTTCTTTTCTGTCAGTCTCGGGGTGATTGAACGTTCCACGGCCTCATTAAAGGGTGAACATGAAACCAGAAAGTAGAAATTCAGAGTGCAGGAGCATTACACATTCCGAGCACCGTCACTGCCGCTGCTGAGGCCACGATGAACCTGGGCAAGAACACTCTTAATGTCCCTGTCATATCTGTCCGAAATAACCTTAAATTTAAGCAGCAGCTCTAATGGGTTGCTCATTTAAGCTCAATTTTAATGCAATATTGGGCTAAAAGGCACTTTCTCAGCACGCAGAAAGGACAAAGCAGGTGTAGGTTTGAGGGGAGATGAGAGGAATACTAATACTGACTTGTTCCATTTTAATGAAATGTGCATCTCCACATTTAAGTTCATGTGTTTTGGTCAATAGTGACAGGTTTGTTCATTGCTGAATTCATGTTTGGATCATTATGTTCATTTTCTTTCATTTTCTCTTTTTTATGTATTATTACTTGGTCATTTTTGTTATTTTTTATTTTGTGGATTATTTTGTATTTAGAAACCCTGTATGAACCACATCCATCTGCGTTCTCTGGGCGCAGTGGATCCTGTGATCTGACAGGTTAATATTTTGTTATCTTTAGAAATTATGGATGCCATGTTCTTTGACCTAAAGAGAAGAGGGACCATCCATCAGTGCTTAGTTCAGAACCAGGACCATTGATGGTAGGGGTGTGCACATGGCATGGGTGCCCTGCATCATGAAGGCAACAATAATGCAGAACCATTTACGTGTATACAGGTTTGGAGCCATAGCATTAAAATAAACAGCCTTACTAATGCTGTTATATTTTTTAGTAACAGGTTATCTATCTCCCCTCCTTGAGTTGCCATCTTATTGTGGTGGTGGTGGTGGTGGTGGGGGCCAGGGGGGTTGCAAGATTGAGTGATCCTAGGAGCTACTGTACAGTATGTTGTCAGGGGCAATTTGCCCCTGGTAGGGTCTCCCAAGGCAAATTGGTCCTAGGTGACAGGTCAAACTAAGAGCGATTCAGAAGATGCTTATGACTATGCCTTCCTGTGGCCCCCCACCTGCAGGAAGGGTCGTAAGGGTCTGGTGCTGTGTGGGTTGTGTGACAATCAAGGGTGGGGGCCTGGGTGGTCCAATCCTCACATGCCAGGACTGGCTCCAACTGGAAGAAGCCCTGGTGCAGACCCAGGACACGCTGGAGGGACTGTGTCTCGGCTGGCCTGCGTGTGCCTGGGGGGCCCTCCAGAGGAGCTGTAGTAGGTGACTGGGCAGAGGGAAGTCTGGCCTTGTCAGCTAAGGCTGGTGCCCCCCTGACCCTGACCAGGATAAGCAGAAGATGATGGACAGAAAGTTATCTAACTAATTACTGTTTCCATCATTGCAATGTCATTACTGACAATACAGTCTCAGTGCTTTTGTGTGAACACATTTCTTGACACGGTGCTAAAAGTGAAAAAGAAATTGATCGTTTTTGTTTCCAAGTGGACAAGGCGTCAGTCTCCCCAGCTCCTAAACCCTTGCGGCGTGTTGGTAGAAGAAGAGGTGATGCAACAGAGTGGTAAAAATGACATTGACTCAACTTTTTTGCAATATGTTCCTGGCCTCCATTTTGAAATGAGCATGTAATTTTGAAACAACCCTTACATTTATCAGTTTCAGCATGTAATATATTGTCTCTGGGCTATAATCAACTTGCAAATCATCACTTTAAAATAAAAAAAATGTCTGCAGTGAAGGTGCAAATCAATGCACTAACTCCCTAGAAACATAGAAAACAAAGAGTTCAGTGCTCAAAATTTCCAGGAGGATCCAGAGATGCCCGACCAAAGCTGTCCCACAATGTTCAGAATGAAACCAAACCTCTTGGACAAAACCTTACATTGAAATCCAAATTGGTCTGAAAGTGAAATATATTCCATTTGCAATTAACATACATTGTCCTCGGGTAATTGTTTCCGGGAGATAAAGAGCTTCCATTGTCTGTTGGTAATTTCTGGGGGGAAAAAGGCTTTACAGGGAGGATCGACTAAATCCACATGCACTTATGGGAATGTATAGAGCACTGATCTGTGTGAGCTTACGGAGATATAGAGTCAGAGGAGATTTATTCATCTTATGTTAAGCCAAGTAAGTCATCTCTAATCTTGATTGTCCTCAAATTGGCATCAGTCGCTTTGGCTTCTGTTGCACAAGACGAAGGAGACACTGATGCTGCAGAGATTTGACCATGGGACACTTCATTTTCAGCCTGTTTCTGGTGAATTGTTAATGTGTTACTCATGAAAAGAACAAAAAAATGTATAAAATTATCAAGGAATTGCACCAAAACAATCTAGAGCATGGACAGCCGTAATCAAATCCAAAGAAAATGATCCCGTGAACAACCAAACAACAAAGAAGATGCTTCTTTTGTCCATTTTCATTTAATTTTATTAATGACAGCACATGCAACATGGAATCACAATGAACACAATAAGCATTAAATTGAGAAAAAGAATAAAAATGAAGAGAAAAATAAAACGCAATGGATTCTAAATGAACAAAATAAGAAACAAAATGTGCAAAAGGAATAAAAAAAAAAGAAAGTCTAGAACGTGAACAAAACCAGATGCAAATTAAATAAAGAAAAAAGTCACAGTTTGTCCATTTCATGGTGTGAATGCCTGCACATGCAACATGAAATTCAAAACACAATAGGTATTAACTGACAAAAAAAATAAAATAAAATATTCACTAAATGACCAAAATAAGAAACAAAATGTACAAAAAATATAATCAAGAAAATGACCAAAAAAATCTAGGACATGGACAAAATAACCAAATGTAGACAAAATACAAGAAAATGATCCCACAAAGTGTACAAAAATGAACAAAATATTCCAGAAAATGACAGATATAAGTAAAAATGTGTTTTTTCCATTTTCATTCCATGGTGTGAATGCCAGCACAACCATCCATCCATCCATCCACTTTCTACCCCTTAATCCTCGTGAGGGTCGGGGGGGGGTGCTGGAGCCTATCCCACCAATGAAATCAAAATGAACACAATAAGCATTAAATTGATGGGGGGGAAAAAAAAGAACAAAAATGAAGAGAATAATGAAAAAACAACCACAAAATGAATAAAATAACCAACAGAATAGTCAAGAATATGAACAGAGAAATCAAGATCATGAACGAAATAAACAGCAAAATGATCCCACAAAGCAAGAAACTTTGTGAAAATTGTATAAAATATTCAACAAAATGAACAGAAATAAACAAAAAATCATGTATTTTGTCCATTTTCGTTTCATATTGTTAATACTAACACATGCAATGAAATCAAAATGAACACAATAAACATGAAATTGACAAAAAGAACAAAAGGAAAAAGATAATGACAAAGAAAACAACAAAGTGAACAAAATAAGTAACAAAACAAAATTTGCTGAAATGAAAATGATCATCTAGAAAATGAGGAAAAAAATCTAGAACATGGACAAGTAATACAAATAAAAATAAATAACAAATACAAATAAAAATAAACAACATGAAGAAAAAAATGAACTAAATATTCCATAAAATGAACAGAAATTTAAACGTGCATATTTTGTCCATTTTTTTTCATTTGGTGGTGTGAATGCCAGCACATGCAGCATGAAATCTCCCTGAACACAATAATTACTAAACTGACACAAATAAACAAAAACGAAGTGAAACAGTTTTTACACTGGCTTCACAAAAATGCTTTTGACAAGCTGCACCATAAACATCCCACTGAGTTTCCTACTTGTCATTAAATCGTTTTAAAACAAAGCTGTGATTCTCTTTCTTCCTCACATTCAGTTTTTTTTTTTTTTTTTTGTCCTTGTGGTAAACATGACACTTTGTTCTCTGGTTTGTTTCTGCATTCAGTGAAAAACTCTCTGTTGCACAAAGGCCCCTTATTTCTCCAGAGTTCAGCGTGTGTGAGCTGCAGCTCCACTATCATATAAACGTTCAGCACATATCAGTGGTGTTTACCATCTGCTACAGGGCACATTCTCATGATGAACTTCTGAACCCAGAAATACCAACATGAGCAAGATCTGATGCAGCCGAGATCTGACTTGTCACTAAACAAAGACAAAGAAGAAGACAAGGAGCTACCGAAAGTGGCTCTGGTTCAGAAAATACACCGATAAAAGTGCAGTAGTACTGTATCTATTCACCTTCTTTGCTACAGTAGAAATGAAAAAGAAGTACAGCCTAAAAGGTACGTGGAACCCCGGGTAACGAACACTTCTACCAACAAAATTTTCGGGTAATGAAGAAAAAATCAGCCAACATTTTGTCCCGGATAACGAAAAATATGAAAGAGATAGACCTGCAAGTGAACTATCACGCACCCGAAAGTGAGTGTGCTGTTCTCGGAAGTGAGACCCAAACAAGTAGCTGGCTAGCTAATACCAGAACGTGTGCAGACGAGTGCAGGACCTCGCACCATAAAACACACACAGCAGACCGAGACCCAGAGGACATTCATCACTGCCAGGTCATAAGCCAAGGTAAGGTGACATTCTAAATCATTTTTAGAACTAATTTCATGCATTCCGTTTCAGATAATTAACATAATTTCCTTTTCAAATAATAATAATGAATAAATGTTCACGTACAGGTGTGTAATACATACTTTACAGTATATGGGAGTTTTCATGGGTCTTGGAATGGATTAATTGGTTTTACATGTATTCTTATGTGAAAACCGGTCCTGTCTAACAAATTTTTCGCCCAACGTACATGACGCTGGAACGGATTAATTTCGTTACCTGGGGTTCCACCCTATTGAAATTCTTTTTATTTTAAATTGCTTTCTGGATTTTTTTTCCCCTCCATTTTCCGTGTTTGTCTGTCCCTCCATCTGTTCTCAGAATCAACAAAACAAAGCTAGATTCAGGATGACCGTAGGACAAGCACCTGTGGATATTTTTTTGATGTCAAGGCCACAGGGTCATAAAAGTTAAGCTCAACTATGCCATTGAAGTATCACAAGAACTGGAAACCAGACCAGCTGCTAAAATTTGAAGTTGGTACCTCCAGTGGCCATTTGCTGGTACTGCACTCCAGCCCAGCATTTTTCCTTTAAACCCCAATTCGATTTATGTGATCAGTTTTAGGTTTAACAACTGGTTTTAAAATGAGCATGAAGATGTGGTAGTGTGGGAGGATTAGTATGTGTGTGCAACAGCCCCAGTACCCCTGTACAGTGGGACATGTAATGCAGAAAAAACAGAAATAACGTGGATATTATTTTTTTTTTTTTTTTTTGCTTCAGTGCTCAACTACCTCATTTCTGTTTAAATCGTTGCTATGTCTAATCTGGTCCTAGTGCACTGTCTTTAGTCTTTTGCACAGCCTTAGCCTTGCAGTGTCTACAAATTTGCACGAAATGTTGTTTGTTTCTGCTGATTATTATGCTATGTTTATGTTTATGCACCTTGGCGCCACACGAAGTGACATTTACCTTTCATGTATGTAGCAAAATGACATTAACACCAAGTCTGAGCAGCATTCCACAGGAAATGAATAGGGTTGTGCTACTGAAACATGAACCCAGGTGACAGCGCCAACAATTCCCCCAGTGGCCATATGCTGGTAGTACACTCTGGTCCAGAAATCATTTTACCCCATAGGCCACACTGATAAAAGAGACACCTGTAGAACTGCTGGCAGGACACCTGCCGCTGTAAGAAACATTGAAAATGACTCTTTATATTATCAGCTTTTATAACATGGATGTTTGAAATGTTTGAAGGATTTTTAGGATAACACCATAACAGATTCTATCAAACCAGTTATTCCAGATATAGCGATCCAGAATGATCAAACTTACAGGCTTAAGGATACTTATTTTTGCTCATTTTGTTTATTTCATCATTTTCATTTTTGTTTAATTCATAATTTTTTTCGATTTTACAAATTTTTTTGATTAATTTGTTTATTTTCTTCATTTTTGTTAATTTTCCTCGGTTATTTGATATATTTCTACTCATTTGTTGCTTAGTTTTGTTTGTTTTCAGATTACTTCTCTTTTGTTCCTTCTTTTACAGCATTCTCAGTGCTTCTTTAAAGTTGTTTTCATTATACATGTTCTGCAGTGTTTCCATCTTTGTGCCGGTTTTGCAGCATTTTCATCTCATGCATCCTCATTGTTTTACAGTGTTTTCACTTTTATCTCTCTTTTGGTTGCCGCTTCTTTTTCTGCATCTGTGTTTTTCCTCCATCTGTGCTTCATGGCATAAGTTTTATTACATTATTTTCATCTTGCTACATCTCTGCTGCTTTGTCACTTGTATCCTTTCCAAGTGACAACAAGTGACTCTCCTATTTTTGCATCTTCCACACCATTTTCAGACTAATTATGTAATTTTCATATTGTTGCATCAATCATGTTATTACTCAGATTATTATTATTTTGCTTACTTTTGTCATTTTTGTTTTGTTGTGTCTTGCATGGGCTTTTGTTGTCAGTGATGTGCACCAGCGGATACACCAAGAGATTGTAGTTTCTGCATTTGGACCAAAATTAGTGCTGATGTGAAGACGTGCAATGATGCAAAATAAAAATAAAAATCACCCTCAAATGCACTAAAACGAAGCTGCTCTGTAAGGAGTAGAAATCACAGGTGTATGTCAAACTGCAGGGAGTAAAATTACAAATTAAAGAACAGATGTGTGACTCATGTAGTCCATTTCCCCAAGCCCAAGGTCACATTTACATATTTTGTCTGAGTCCTAGAAAACCACTGTAGCCTTAGGCAGGTCAGGTGGTCAGGTCTGGACTGTGTATCATCAAGTCCAGGTCCATTTTGTCCACATGTTTGTTAGTAATACCGAGCAGTTTGAAGAGGGACTGTAGCGGCAGATGAATCGCTCTAATCCATACATATAGAGCTGCTTTTATACCGCAGTATCACTACTGTTTACCATCTTGTTTGAAATAAGTTTATTTGGTCACAAAAAAATAAGACAATAAAATACAAATGCAGCAAAACATTTCATGCTTTG
>JAQQAE010020713.1:0-10625 GCA_029823295.1 Pseudamia nigra | reverse complement strand
AATTTTTAATATTTTTTTCCGTCGTTGTCCGAATTTTACGTTGTTAGAAGCGGTCGTTATCCGAGGTTCCACTGTATTTTGTTGATTTCTGGCAATTTTGGTTAAATTTATGGTTAATTTGGTTTAGGTTAGTTAATTTTGTCAATATTTTTGTTCATTTTCTTCATTATATGTGCGTTTATATTTGTTTTATTGATCATTTTATTCTTTTGTGATGATTTTGTTGAGTTTTTTTATTGTTTTGTTTATTTTCTGTTCATTTTAGTTCATTTTGTGGACATTTTTGTTAATCTGTTGATTTTGTGTTATTTTGTTCATTTTATGGATATTTGTATTATTTCTTGGTTATTTTTTCATTTTTTTGATCATTTGTGTTCATTTTCCAAAATAGTTTGTTTATTTTATCAATATTTTGTTTGTTTTCTTGAGTATTATGCTCATTTTATTGATTTTATTTTCATTTTGTGGATATTGTTGAGTATTTTTGTTTTTCTTTTAAGTGTTTTGTTCATTTTGTAAATGTAGGACACATGCTGCCATTCATCAGAGTAAATCAAAGGTAACAGTGTATGTTCACTGTTCTTATACATCTTTTAACATTTAAGTAGCACACTAAACATAATATGTAGCGGATTTCTGAGTTTGGACACCAAAGATGCATTTGAGGAGCCACTGCCATAAAAGGTTTATTTAATTTTATTTTCAAACTACTTTCACTATTTCTTTTCTTTCATCATGAGTCTGAAACTTAAAGGTTTTTGTCCACAGACTCTTTGCAAAGAGCTTCACCAAAAAATTGACGTTGTTGATGAGGAGAGGTACGACTTCGCTTCCAAAGTGTCCAAAAATGACACAGAGGTGGGTCATATTTATCACTGTACACTCTGGAAACCTTTCCCTTTTCACATAATGTGGACTTGAGGAACTCTTAAGGAATTAAGTTGTATTTCAGATCCAGAACTTGTCTCAGAAAATTTTTGAGCTGAAGGGAAAAATGAAGCGGCCGGCGCTGAAGAGGGTCCGGGTTTCCGCTGACGCCATGCTGGGAGCTCTGCTGGGGTCGAAGGTCAAAGAGTCTGTGGACTTTAAGGCCAACCTGAAGACAGTGAAGAAGGAGGAAGAGAAGGTAAGAGCTGTTAGCGGAGTCTTAGGAACACATTCTGTTCTGTACTTCAGTATGACTGACTGGCTGACATGACAAATAATTGACAGTGTGTCTATGGAATTTAATTGGGAGGATGTGGAAATTTCATCTTCAGTTCAGAAAAGAAGTAGGGATGCACATGTATCGACTAATTAAGTGTAATGACAGGCTGTTTTAAATAGTTCAAGTGGCCTATTCCTATGTACAACTCAGTTTAAAAAAATGAATCACTGTATAAAGTGTAAATACAGTAGAAACAGAATGTGATGATCTGTGAAATGCTGAAACCCGATGTTTAATCGGAAACAGCACAAAGACATGATATCACTGCTGAAACTGAAAAACTACAGTATATTCTGAGAAAACTGGGTCAGTGACAGTGGAAGACTGGAAATGTTGGTGAAAAATGTAAAAGCTAGACCTGGTTGGACAACTCATAATTAAAGGTGCAGTCTACAATGTTGGTAAACTAGCTAGTCAGCTATCATTCATGGTGGAGTGAGGTAAATGAGTCAACTCGGCTTTCAACCTCATAGTTGTCAAACTAATATGTCCGTTCTTTTCTTACCTGTACCAGATGTTGAAGGAATCTGAAATGCAGACTCTCCTGTGGTTAGATATGCTACAGTTGCTAGCTCCATAGTAGCTACCGCTATGTTATTACCTCCACCAAGGAGTAGATTGGGTTATGTTTTCAAAATCGAGAAGGAGCAGGACATAACCCTAAAGGTGTCTGCACCATGATGGAGGAAAAACCATGGGAGAAACTGACTGATAGCTTGGTTCATGATCGAACACTGAAGGATTTCCATGATTTTATGAAGGAAGTGAACATCCAGAACATTCATTACAGTTTGAAATGTTACTGTGAGAAAAGGACATTTTTATGTGTCACCATGATGCGGCCACAGACACACGCACCTCCGACTCATTCATTACACCGTAAGAATGTAAAAAGTGAACTTAAAAGAGCAACGTATGTCGGGATGTCATGAAACTCAAGAACAATGTTTCTCAGCATAAACTACAAAGAGGAAACCTATAAACCAGATCCACTGTCTTCTCTGGGCCTGAGCTTTTTTAAAATGGACTGAAGCCATATGGAAAACTGTGGGCTAAAGAGGAGAGGGACCTTTCAGCACCTGTGATGGTATGGGGGTGCATTAGTTCACACGGCATAGGTAACCTGCACATTAGTGAAGACAACTTTAACGATGGACAATATCTATAGGTTTTGGAGCAATACATGCAGCAAAGGAAAGGTGCTGTTTATTTCATTCAGACAATGCCAAACCACATTGTGCCCATATTTTAACATCTTGGTTCTGCAGTAAAAAAGTCCACGTGCTGAGCTGGCTTGATGCAGTCCTGACTTCTTACGTATTGGAAATGTTTGGAGCATAATGTAACAAAGGACAAAGCAGACCCCAAACTGCTGCAGGTGAAATCCTATATCAAGCAAGAATTTAAAAAAAAAATTAGTTTCAAAATGTCACTAGTTGGTCTCCCCGGTTCCACTTACAATGCTGTTAAAGGAAGAGGTGATGCAACAGAGTGTTTAACATAACATAGACCCATCTGTTTGAAACACAATGTGACCCAGCTTTTTCAGAAATGGGGTTGTATTTAATGAACATTTTTCTTTCTTACTCTTACTCTTGAAGAAACTCACATACTGTATATTAGAATAAGAAAAAGGAGAACGACACACAAAATAACACTAGTATTACCTTCTACTATTGGCCATATTGTCAATTTAAATCTAACTTTTTCCCATGAGTTTCACAATGGGGCATCCAAAACAAAAACAGACAAAGAGATTTGTATTAATAGACATTGCTGATCCACAACACCATATTTTGGATTAAAAAGAGATCAGACAATGCAACATCAGGCCATGTGTGACCCTCAACTCTTTGCCCTTTTAAACAGAACTAAATGCTTTCATACTGTTTATACTTCTGCTCCACAGAAGGAGGAAGTGACTGACTGGCGTAAGAACGTGGATGCCATGTCTGGTATGGAGGGCAGAAAGAAGCTGTTTGATGCCGGGCAGTAAATATGTGGTGAAAATATTCCTTCTGAATCCTAACACGATAATGTTGAACTGAAAGTACAATGAGTTAATATTGTAAACTGTGATTGTTCTCCAGGAATACATGTGTTTTACATAAAGTATGATGTAAAAACATATGCACACTAAAGTGTATACTCCCTGGCCACTTTATTTGGTACAATTAATTACCGCAAATATCTAATCAACCAATCACGTTGCAGTAATTCAGTGCATTTAGACTTGAGGACACAGTCAAGACGAGCTGCTGAAGATTAAATTGAGCATCAGAATGAAGAAGATTGCACATGGCACAGTTGCTGGTCTGAGTATTTCACAAACTGTTGATCTACTGCTGGGGTTTTCACACACAACCATCTCTAGGATGTGCAGAAAAAATATCCAGTGAGCCACAGTTCTCTGGATGAAAATACCTTGTTGATGCCAGAGGTCAGATGAGAATAGTCAGAATGGTTCAAGCTGATGGAAAAGCAACAGTAACTCAAATGAGCACTGGTTACAACTGAGAAAGGCAGAAGAACATCTGTGGACGTACAACATGTCAAATCTTGAAGCAGATGGACAAAAGCCGCAGAAGATCACACATGGTGACACTCCTGTCACTTAAGAACTGGAATGTAAGGCTGCAATCCACACGGACCTGGTAAATGTGGTCAGTGGAAGACTGGAAAAATGTCACTTTGTTTAGTGACATTTGTGATATTAGGACGTTATGGTAATGATTGACAATAGTACTGTACATGAAAACATGGATCTGTCCTGCCTTGTATCAACTCTTCAGGCTGCACATTCAGGCACATTTTGGGACCTTTAGCCTTTACTGTACTTTATTTACATATATGCCACAGCGTACATGAGTACTGCTACTGACCATTTCCATCCCTTTATGACCACAGTGTACCATCTGATGATAACCAGAAGGTCCAACCCCATACTAGCCAGGTGTACCTAATAAAGTGGCCAGTCAGTGTACTGTATGTGTATATAATCACTTTTGTAGTTTTTTTAGTTCTTGTTTATCATTATATTCATTAATAAACATAATGCTGCTGTCATGTTGTGATGGTATTTGTTTGCTTTCTTTGTAAACAATAACAATAGACAATGATACATACAGTATTTTATAAAAATGACAAAATGGTACTAAAGTAAAAGTATTGTTACTTATTAAGTGAAGTCAATTTTATTTTTAAGCACATTTAAAAGCAACAGATGTTGATTGAAAATCAACATCTGTTATTTATTTCAACAGCCTTGAAATAAATAAATAAAATACAAGTAATAAAGATGTGAATTAAAAGGGGACCCGCCATCAATAAAACCAATTCTAAAGACGCATAAAAACAATAAAAGACAAACTCTAAAAAAAATACCAAGGCTCAGTCTGGTTTAAATGCAAGAGAATAAAAATGGGTCTTTAAACAAGTTTTAAAAGTGTCCAGTGTTGGTCCTAATATGGAGGGGGAGGCTGTTCCACAGTTTGTGGGCAATGACGGAGAAGGTTCTATCCCCTCTTTGTTTCAATCTGGACCTTGGGACGATAAGAGGCATCTGATCACCAGATCTCAACGATCTGGAAAGAGTGTGTGGAGTTAAAAGATCAGACAGATAAGAGAGTGCTAACCTGTTTAAAGACTTAAAACAAACAATGTAACCTTAAAGTCAATTCTAAAATGAACTAGGAGCTAGTGCAAAGAAGCCAACACAGGTGTGAAGCTGTCTCTCTTTCGTGTGCCTCTTAGCATCCGAGCAGCAGCGTTCTGGACCAACTGCAAACGGGCAAGAAGGGGCTGAGACACATCTGTGTAAAGGCTGTTGCAGTAATCAAACCAAAATAAACGCATGAATAATCTTCTCTAGATCAGAGAAGGAAAGGAACTGCTTCACCTTGGACAGGATATGTAACTGGAAAAAGCTGGCTCTGACCACAGCATTTATTTGCTTGTTAAAACATAGGGCATTGTCAAAAATAACTCCTAGGTCCTTTACAGCTGTTTTGTTGTAAGTACACAAAGGGCCAAGATCAATGTTCAGGGTGGCATGAAGGTCTGGAGGCCAAAACAACACAACCTCAGTCTTGTCTTCGTTTAAATTCAGGAAGCTGCAGGCCATCCAAGACTTTACATCCTCTAAGCAATCCAACAGAGATTTGAGGTGAGACTGGGTCTTGCACTTTAGAGGGATGTACTGTAGTATTAGTAGAAGTAGATGTACTGATAAACATAAGGGCTTGAAGTATTAAAAAGTATCTCTTCCTGATATGTATTTCAATATAAATGATTACAGTACATATATTGTTAGAGAGCAGGTGATTTCTCCTAGATAATAACAATGCAAAGATCAAATTCATTACCATTTACTCAGAACCCCCCTCCTTGAATCACCACCCTTTTGTGGTGGAGGGGTTTGCGTGCCCAAGTAATCCTGGGAACTATGTTGTCTGGGGCAATTTGCCCGTGGCAGGGTCTCCTAAGACAAATTGGTCCCAGGTGACAGGTCAGACTAAGAGCAATTCAAAAGACCCTTATGACTGTGGCTTCCTATGGGCCCACCACCTGCAGTAGGATTGTAAGGGTCCGAAGCTGTGTGGTTTGGGTGGCTGCCTGGGTGGTCCAATCCCTGGTTGCCAAAAACTAGCTCCAACTGAGGGCAGACCCAGGACACGCTGGAGAAACAGGTCTCTTGGCTTGCCTGGAAATGCCTGGGGGACCCACCAGAGGAGCTGGGGTAGGTGGCTGGAGATGGGGAAGTCTGGGGTTCTCTGTTTACACTGCTGCCCCCACAACCCTGACCAGGATAAGTACAAGATGATGGATGGATGGATGGATTACTCAGAACCAGGCAAATGGAAAAATACAAGATGTTAAACACTGTTAAACACAAATGACTTGATGATGCTTGTTACACAAGTGTTGCTTATTTTGTTCATATTTATTTCTCGAGCAGAATATTGTTTTTCACCCCTGTTGTGTGTGTTTGTACGTTGGTGCATCTGCAGCAGAACTTGAGAACACCTGGACAGATTTTTACCAAATGTGACAGGAATACCACTTGGACGGATATGTGGAGGTGATTTACTGTACATTTCGGGCTGATAGGTCAAAGGTCAAGATCAGTAAAAATGTACTTACGTGAGTCCACAGGATAATTCGAGAATGCTTGGACAGATTTTCTAAACAGTGTTTTACAACAATGCATAATTATTTTCTACATAATGATCCATTCTGCAATGAAGTGGCGACTCATCAATTCTGTGTGTTTTTGTGCTGTGTGAGTACTCTGTAAATAAAAATCACTAATGTCAAGTGTACTGAATGTAAAAACAGCTTGTTTATTATCACATGTCCAATAATACTGGAGATCTGTTCTGGTTGCATGTGCATTCATCTCCCCTGGAAATTATACACAAATGGCCTAATTAGGCCTACTGCTCTTCTTCAAACATACATGCATACCATTTTTAACTTGATTTTAAAACAATTAATAACGTTAGCAGTCAAAATGAACAAAATCCCCAAAATGAATCAAAAGTGAACTAAATATACAGCAAATTGAACAAAAAAAGAACAACAGGAACCCAAAATTGGAAAAAAAATAAATAAATAATAATGCAAAACTGAAAAGAAATTACCAAAATAGTTAAAAAAAAGCAAGAAAAATGAGCAAGAAAATAAAAAATAGCCAAAAAAATACAAAAACCTAACCAATATCATATAAAATGTACGTAAATAGCTGTGAAAATTAAAAAAAAATTAACAATACAGGTAACACAACAAACAAGAAATGACAAAAAATAAAGTAATCTCAAAAGTAAACAAAAAAATAACCAAATAAAACAATGACACAAAATTGACACAAAATCAGCAAAAAAAGTCAAGAAAATTAAAAAAATCAAAATAAATAAAATTGTGCAAAATAACAGAGAAAATGAATAAATGAACAAAACAAATGAAAATTAGCAAGATATGAATAATGTAACCTCAAAAGTACATGAAAGAATTACAAAATGAAAAAATGAGACAAAATTTAAAACAAAATTAAAATTTGTCAATAAGCAATTAACAAAGGAGACAAGATAATCAAGCAAAATCCAGAAAATTAACAAAATCATAAACACAATAATAAATTGTAGAAAAATAACAGATACTATGAACAAAACAAGCAGCAAGCAAATAAATATGAACAAGAAAAGAGCAAAAAATGAACGAAGTAGTGAAAAAATGATCAAAATAATAAATATAATGAAAAAATGACACAAAATGAAGAAAATAATAAACAAAATGAGCATAATTGAACAAAGTAACAAAGAAAATGAATGTCAATGACCAAAAAAAGCAACAAAACTAAGAAAAATGAACAAAAGACAATTAAATTATTACAAATTGACTAAAATAATTAACAAAATGAGAGAAAAAAAAACAAATGACACCCGCTACTAACAAAAATGATTGAAACAGTCAATAAAATGAACAAAAATCAACAAAACAATTCACGAAATAAACAAAATAATAAAGATAAATATATAAATATTAATCTGTCTGTGTAATTTAAGAAATCCGCCGCTCTCCTCTCCCTTCCGCGCACGTCCGTTGCTCCTATTCCTAATATGGACATAACGTTTACTGTGGAACCGCCTTAATGTTAGGTTCTCAATTCTGATTGGACGACCGGAATGTCAATCGTCCATGTTCACTGGAACGCTGCTTCGCACGGCTTGTGACCGCTGTCAACGTTAACGACTGTAACAGCTACATTCAGGCCGGATTTAAAGCCACAAAGGGTGAGTAGACTATTTCTGTATGCGAATATATATTTTAATCGCCATTACGAAATAGTACAATGGCGCTCGCGCTGTTTGTTTAGTCGCTCGTTTTGTTTTTGTATCGGCCGTAGTGGTTAGAGTACCTCCATCCATCCTTCGCCCTAGCTAACATGCTCCCAGCAGCCTCCAATAAAACCGCTTGGTTGTATGTAGGTAATGTCAGCTTTCATTTTTGTCTACCTTTCAGATTGCTTCAGCTGTCGGCCTTTAGCTTGTCATTTAAGACAACCTCTAACCTTTTGCTGGCCCTGCCTCCCATGTCTGCTATCCTCCTGAGTTTTAAGCTAGTTGGGTCAAATACACAAACCTGTGGCTGGGTTAAGGTACATATTCTGAGCTGTGGGTAAAGTCATACTAATCTGGTAATTGTTTCACTCTAAATGCATGCTGTTTAATTTATGTCGTCATGTGATAAATAGTTTGGGGTTTTTTTTTTATGTTTGTGTAGGTTTTGTGTGCTGGTACTGCTGATGTCCAAGTACAAACTGTTCCTTCTGAGACATGGAGAGGGGGCCTGGAATAAAGAGAATCGCTTCTGTAGCTGGGTTGACCAGAAGCTGAGCGAGAATGGGGTGAATGAGGCCCAAGAGTGTGGCGGACTCTTGAAGGAACAGGGCTACAAATTCGACATAGTGTTCACTTCCATCCTGAGCCGCTCCATCCAGACAGCATGGCTTGTGTTGGAGGCCATGGGTCAGGAGTGGGTCCCTGTTGTCAAGTCTTGGAGACTGAATGAGCGCCACTATGGAGCCCTGATTGGCTTGAATCGGGCAGAGATGGCTCAGCAACATGGTGAGGAAAAGGTGAAGCTGTGGAGAAGGGGCTATGATATCACTCCACCCCCAATTGACGAGTCACACCCTTATTTCCTGGAGATCTACAATGATCGCAGGTACACCACTTGTGATGTGCCAAAAGAGAATCTTCCCCGAGCGGAGAGCCTGAAGGAGGTGTTGGACAGACTTCTGCCATACTGGGAAAGCACTATTGTTCCAGAGATAAAGGCGAACAGGACTGTGCTCATTTCTGCTCATGGAAATAGCTGCAGAGCCCTGCTGAAACACCTAGAAGGTATGTTGATATTAACAATGCCTTTTCAGGTGTTGTTTGCAGAGCGAGTGCAATCACTTAAATTTATCAGCAGCTTCTCTGTTGAAATTAGGCTGTTTCTAGAGCTTAGTCACTGAAATGGGAAGGACAGTATTTCAGTTCCAGAAATGGAAGGTTGAACTTGTACAAAAAGGCCAGTGAGTTTAAATTACATTGTGGCGACCCCTGAGGGGAGCAGCCGAAAGAAGAGTGCTCATGGATTCCACTTTGACCTTTATCATGCTCGTAAGCTTTGGTGAGTTCATATGACACAGGCCTCAGTGACTTCACACATACAGTTCTGTTACATAATATTGTGGCACACAGCAAAAGACAATTTTTAATTTTCCTTCATTTACAAATAATTGGACTTTCATTGTAAGTGTTAAAGGTTCTGTGTGTAAGATTACAGCTAGTTTAATCATAATTATTTTTCCTTTTGTATGGTCAACTGAAAATAAGAACCTGTCAGTTTTTATCTCAGAATGAGCTGTTTATATCCACGGAGGAAGTGGGACAATGACACAGTCTGTCATATTTCTGCTGTTGTATGTAGATGCACTGACGGTACATTCATCATAGTACATTAACACAAGTAAACCTGGGAGCAGCAGGTTTTCTGGATTAAAAAGCTGATTTTAAGTCACTGTAGTGTTGTAGTTTTAGTGCATTTAGTTTGTTGACTGGGGATCATGTACAGCAGCGTTAATCACAGACGAAAATATGCTTTGTTCTAAATTATAGCTCTCTACATACAGACATACTACACACAGAACAGTACAGAGCGCATACAGTGCTGTGAAAGTGTTTTGCGCTTCCTCATTTCTTTTTGTATATTTGTCACACTTAAATGTTTCAGATTATCAAACAAATAAAAATATTAGGACTGTCAAAATTAACATGTTAATCCAGATTAATTCATTTGCATGATTAATTTGATTATAAATATTAACGCAATTAATGCATGTGCAGTGCACAGTTGAAAATGATGCAGTACCACAGCTCGTGTACTGCTTCAGAGTCCCCTCCCCCCATGAGGAGAAAGACTGTATATATTGGTGTCATCTTGGAGGCAACCTGGGATGCAACCATATTTGGACGTTGTGGCGGCGGTACCAGAGGAGCATAGGGAAAGCTAGCTAACCACTAGCCACAGATGCTGAAAGTTCACCAAGCAGTGTTAATGTCATATTATGGTGTTTTCAGTGTAAACGCTTACCCACAACTGTGTATCTCAGGTAAAACTATGTCAATATTGAATAAATGGAAGATACAAAGGTCAGAATCGTTCCAACCCCACCAGAAGACTCGTTACTATAGCAACATGTAATCCCCAGCAGAGCAGTCATTTGTCAGATTATTTCAATCAAACAATCTTTATTTGTATAGCGCCAATCATAATCGCCGATTATCTCTAGGCCAGTGGTTCTTAACCGGGGTTCGATCGAACCCTAGGGGTTCGGTGAGTCGGTCTCAGGGGTTCGGTGGAGCCTCTG
>JAQQAE010020712.1:0-10626 GCA_029823295.1 Pseudamia nigra | reverse complement strand
TTCAGCCTCAACAATACCACTTACCTCTAAACCGGGGTCACCCTGTCATGGAGGATGAATATTTAGAGCCGGGAATAAGCCCCCCGCCCCCCATTTCATTATACTTCATTTTATAATTTTCATTTGATCTCATTTATTACATTTTTTTTGTCATTTTTCATTTTGTTTAAATTAATTTTATTTTAACTTTATTTTATTCTAAGCAATTAAATTTTGTTTTAGTTTTCATTGATTTTATTTATTATTATTATTTATTTTCTTGGTTATTATGTTTTTTTTTCCTTTTTTTATTTTGGTTGTCCAGTGCACTCTTTGATTGATTTTGTCTGTTTTGTTCTTTTATTTGTTGTTTGTTTTACTTAGTCCAAATTAATTTAAAGTTGTGAATCAACCCGTTTAATCACATGTGTTCTGATAAATTGCACATTTCGATTATTAAAAACATTTTTGTTCCTTTTTCGGTCTGACAAAAACGTGTTTCACATGAATAAAGACAGTTTTATGATTCCTTTGTGTATTATACTCATTTTGTTGATTTTTTTTGTGTGGACTTTTGGTAATTTTCCAGAACTGTTTTGTTTTTCTCTCGCTTCTTGATTATTTTCTTCATTTCATGTTTATGTTGTTTGTATTGATTTATTGTTGGAAATAAAAATAAGTTCCACTCTCCACATTACTATCACATTATTTAAAGAGACTGTTTTGTTCATGTTTTGTTCACGTTGATGATTATTTTGTTCATTTCTCCATAATTTTTATCCATTTGTTATACCGTTCTGTTCATTTTTTGCATACTTTGTTCCTTTTTTTATCCTTTGCTTGATTATTTGGTTTGTTTTCTTGATTATTTTAACTTCTTCACTCAACTCTGTCCATGTTGTTGTTTATTTTGTCAATATTCATCATCAGGGTTAGGGTTCATTCTCTTAATTATTTTATTTTTTAATCACTTTCTCCATTTTGATCCTAATTTGTCCAGTTCCTTAGTTTTTTTTTTTTTTTTGAAAACCAATTGCCCATTTTGTTGCTCATTCTGTCAATTTTTTTATTGTTTTATCAACTTTCTTGAATATTCTGTCCATTTTTTGTAAATTTTCTGATTACTTTGTCAGTTCATTTCATTTTCATTGTTTTTTCCACTCATATTAAGCGGACACTCTTGGCGTGGACTCAGCATTTCTCTCCATCTCACTCACATTAAAAACAGGGTTTTTTGGTTGTTTTTTTTTTTTTTTTTGCCCTGGAGGCAGGTTGGCAGGGATTATCTTTGTTTAATGAATGGGCTACAAGTATATTCATCAACACGACCAGATTATTGGGGCGCCATTCTCTCCATTCTGTGTGTGTGTTTGCATCCTGGTGGGGACCAAACCGTGAACACACACCCGTTCATGGGTCCGTCTGGTCACTGTGGGGACACAAGTGTGGTCCCCATGGGCTCAGACTGCACGAAATAATCAACATAATGAACAAAATGTGTCAAAAAAATAAAGGAAAACTATAATGAGCTGAACTGAAAGACAACAGAAAATCAGAAAATTCAGCAATAAAATGGAAAACAATGAAAAATGAAAGAAAGTAATAGAATAAATAATCGAAATGAGTAAGGACATGGACAATACTGAACAAAATAATCAAGAAACAATAAAACATAAATGAAATATGCAAGAAAATGTGCCCAAGAAAAAAAATCAAACTGTCAAAAAACATTAAGAAAATGTAATAAATAAATAAATAAATAAACATGAACAAAATCAACAAGAAAATTAGCATTTTTAAAAAAGAGCAAAAACAAGTGTAAATAAAAATATAATAAATAAGAAAAAATTAAAAAATGAATCTAAAATATAAACAGCGTAATTAAAATAATCAAAAAACTGAACAAAATAATACAAAGTCAAGTAAAATGACTGAGGTCATAAAGAGAATAAGAAATGGACATTATGATGAAAAAAACAAGCAACATTTAACAAAACTAAACAAGAAGTGAAGAATGAAGACCATCAATAATGAAAATAATGAGAACAAAATCATCAAAGTAAAAAAGGAGATGATCAAAAAATGTACAAAAATGAACAAAACACCAACAAAATAATAAGGGAAATGATTAGCAATGAAAAAATAAGAAGAAAACAATTAAAAATTAACAAATGATGAATAAAGTAATCAAGAAAGTGAGTAAAACATTTAAAAACTATTTAAAAAATGTGAAAAAGTGAAACGGTAAAATGTTTGAAAAATGAACAATGAAAAAATAAGAAAACAATACAATAAACAAAAAATATAAACAAACAAAAATGAAGATAACAAATGAGATCAATGAAAGTATCACAGTATTTGTCCAAAATGAAGAACAAAGAAAAAAATTGAAATAAAAATAAATAAGTACACATTATACAAAATAATTCCAAAAATGAAGAAACATGATATAAACAAAACCATCAAGAAAGGACTAGAAATGATCAAAAAAATGAATGATAAGAGAGGGAAAAAATTAAGAAAATAAACATCTAAAAAATAAACAAAAAAGTGAGTAAAAATGTTGGAGAGATGAACAATAATGAAAAAATAAGAAAACAATCAAAGCTTACATTGTGAACAAAATAATCAATGAGCAAAAATGATCATGAATTATACAAAAATTTATCCTAAACATGAAGAAAAATGAACATATGAACAAAATAATCACTAAATGAGTAGTGAAGATCAAAACAGATAAAAAATGAGCACATAATTAACAGAATTAAAGAAACTGGACAAAAAATATTAGAATTTTTTTAATGACAAATATAAAAAAAATAAGAAAACAAGTAAGAAATGACTTAAATTATAAACAAAACAATCAATAACATGAGCAGAAGTGAGCACAAATTATTCAATATAACCCCAAAAATGATGAAACAGGAACATATGAACAAGTAAATCAATAAATGAGTAGAAATGATCAAAAAAGAAAATGAAAAAAATTATGAAAAAATGACCATGAAGAAATTAAAGAAATTATAAAAAATAAAATGACTAAAATGATTAGCAATAACAGTAATAAGAGATAACCAACAAAACAATCAAAAATGAACATGTAATGGAAAAATAGTTAGGAAAGTGAGGAAAAAATATTGTTAGAAAGAAAAAGATTACAATAACCAAATTAAATTAAAATAAACAAAAATGAAAAAATGGATCACAATGTAAACAATTATGAAAACTAAAAAATTATTAAATGAACAATCAAAAATTAATTAACAAATAGTAAAGAAAGTGAGCAAAGAGTATTAAAATATAAAAATAAAACATGGCTTAAATTCTCAACAAAATAATTAGTAAAAATGAGAAAAGGAAGAAAACTTAACATGATATGGACAAATTAAAATGAAAAATGAAGGACAATGGAAAATAATAAGAAAACAAAGGTATCAAAATATATTTGAAAAATGACTTACAATAAAAAAAATTAAGAAAACAATAAAGCGTGACTGAAATTATTAACAAAATAGTCAACAAAAATAAAGAAAACAGGACATGAACAAAATAAATGTTTTTAAATGAATGACAATGACAGTTATTTAAAAGATCACTAAAATGACTGATTATCCACAAAAAAGTCAAAAAATGAACAACAATTAAAGAAACTAGAAAAACTCTCAACAATAAAAATTAATAAACAAAATAATCATGAACGACAATGAAAAAAATTAAGCAACAACAAAATAAGCAAAAAACCTGATAAAATAAACAAAAAAATGAATAAAATGGATGTCAATAAAAATGTTAAGAAAATCAAAAAAAAATAGCACAATAATGAAAAAAATGAAGAAAATTAATTACAATAAATAGACATAAGAAGTTGTTTTTAAAAATTATTAAATTGAAAACAAAATAATCAGGAAAATAATCACCAGTGAAAAAAAACACCAAAAAAATAAAGAATCAACACATGAATAAGAAAATAGTAAAGAAAGTGGGCAAAAGGTATAAAAATATATTTGAAAAATGACTAACAGTAAAAAAAAATTAAGGAAATAATAAAACATTACTTATACTATTAACAAAATAGTCAACAAAAATGAAGAAAACAGAGCAGGATATGAACAAAATAAATGCTTTTTTAACGAATGAGAATGACAGTTATTTAAAAGATGACTAAAATGACTACGATGATCCACAAAAAAGTCAAGAAAATGAACAATTTAAAAAACTAAAAAAAACGCTTAACAATGAAAATTAATAAATAAAATAATCATGAATGACAGTAAAAAATTTAAGAAAACAACAACATAAGCAAAAAAAACCCGATAAAATGAAGAAAATGGATGTGAATAAAAATGTTAAGAAAATCAAAAAATAGCACAATAATGAAAAAAAATAAAGGAAAGTACGAACAAAATGCCCCCCCGCCCCCAAAAAAAAATTGGCACATGGATTATACCCCATGGGGATAGAAATACAAACGCATGTGTGCATTTGTGCGTGCATGTGCATGTGTGTGTGCATGTGCGTGTGTGCGTGTGTGTGCAGCCAATTAAAGCTCAGTGTGCCTCCACATCTGCCTCTTTTCTGCAGCGAGCGAATGGCGCAGAAAAGCGTCGAGCAGCTCAATGGGCTCTCATTGAGATCACAGATGGAGGATGCCTTTCTTTCGCCCAGAAATTTGAGAAACACCATTGTCCCCAATCAAAACTCAATGTGTTCGCCGACAATGGAGGCCGCTTTGAGTCGAGCCGCTTCAATTGGCCTTGTTTTTGAAACTTGAAGTGTTCCGCACAAAGACGCGGCCCTCCTAGATGTCACCACCATGCACCGCCGCGGCCGCCGCGCTCTGAGGCAACGTCCAGGAAGAGAGAAAGAAGGGGAAACACAATTAATATGAAGGTGTAATTACTGCTCCATTCAGCACCCACTGGTCCATTTATTGCCTGATCCCATGTGGCTCCTAATCCGAATACCACAGGGTTTGGATCAGGCCTCTGCGCCGGGGTTAAAGGAGGAGAATTTGGTGGAGGAGGAGAAACTGAGCAGCGACCTGAAACACACAGGTGGGAGTACTCAGCCAATGGATCTGGGCAGGCCCCAAAATGGGGCAAGATAAGCAAGAAGAGGAAAACATGACTGAAATGATCCAAAAATATGAGCAGAAATGACACAAAAATCATCCTAAAATATGTATTAAAATGAGTGTTATATGAACAAAATAATCATTAAAAAGTAAAAAAAATATATATATATGATGATGAAATGAATTAAGAAAACAATTTTAAAAAGTCATAAAAGACTTATCAGAAAATGCATGACAAAAAAAGGTACAATTATGGTTAAAGTAATCAAAGAAAATTAATAAAATTGGGCAAAATAATCAACAAAATGAACAGCAATGAAAGAATAATCTAGAAAATGATCAAACATGGATACAGCAGTCAGAAATATTAGCAAAAAATAAAGACAACAATGACAAAAATGACAAAAAATAATAAAGAAAATCTGAAATTATGAACGCCAAATCAAGAATGAAATAAAAATCAAGATAATGAATGAAATATTGAACAAAGTGAGCAAAAATGAAGAAAATGATCCAAAATATGAGCAGAAATGACACAAAATCATCCTAAAATATGTATAAAAATGAACACTATATGAACAAAATAAACATTAAAAGTAAAAAAAATATGATAATGAAATGAATTAAGATTTTTTTTTTTAATCATAAAATTATGAGCAAAAAATCCTACAAAATGAGCAAGACCTATCAGAAAATGCATGACAAAAAAGGTACAATTATGGTTAAAATAATCAAAGAGAATTAATAAAATTGGGCAAAATAATCAACAAAATGAACAGCAGTAAAAGAATAATCTAGAAAATGATCAAACATGGATGAAAAATTAGCAAAAAATAAGGATGACAATGACAAAAATGACAAAAATAATAAAGAAAATCTAAAATTATAAACGCCAAATCAAGAATGAAATCAAAAATGACAAAATGATGAATGAAATAGTGAACAAAGTGAGGAAAAATGAATAAAATGAGCCATAACAGGAGCAGAAATGACACAAAATGCACAAATTAATCCCAAAAATGTAAAAAAAAGACAATAAAATATAACTACATATAATGGATACAATAGTCAAGAAAGTGAACAAAAACATCCAAATTTTTTTGAAAAATTAACAATGAAAAATCTATGAAAACAAATATTAATACAATTCTGAACATAATAATCAATGAATTGGTCAAAAATAATTTTAAAAATGACAAAAAACAATTAAGAATATGAAAAAACCAAACAATGTGAAAAGATAAAGATGAAATCAGAAACACCCTGAAATACACAGATGGAAGTACTTGATTATATTTATTCCACTAAATGGACCTGAGAAGGTTTTTTTCAAAATACAGCAAGATAAGCAACAAGAGAAGCAAAAAAAAAGAACAAAATGATCCAAAATAAGAGCAGAAATAACCAAATAATCCTAAAATATGTATGAACATGAGCATGATATAAACAAAATAAGCAAAAAACGTTCATAAAATAAGTGACGATTTAAAAATAATAATTCTAATAAAACCTGATCATGTCATGAACAAAATAATCAGAAAAATTCATTCCCAGTACCAATGAAGTTGGGACATTGTGTAAAATGTCCCAAATGTGGTTGCAAATATTCACACATTTTGAATTTGACTTCACAGAATGATGTCAGTTCTTAAGGCAGTGCCACCTGAGGGATCGAAGGTCACAGTTTTCTGCCTTGTCATTTACTGGCAGAAAGTTCTCCAGATTCTCTGAATCGTTTGAAGATGTTACAGACTGTAGATGATGAAATCCATAAATTCTTTGTAATTGTGCATTCAGAAACGTTGATGTGTGGGTCAGCGATGGGGAGGGGGCCACACTCTGTGGGGGAGGTGGTGGAGAACAGAATGAGGAGTACAGTATAATGAAATCCATCCTCAGTGACAGCAGTCACCCCCCGCATGCGCTGCAGGACTGAGAGGTTCAGCACGTCCTTTGTCCTGCTATCAGACGATACAATGGATCTGGCTAATGTGCACTAGTATTACCAGCAAGTAACTTTTAACCTATTTATTTATTTTATTGATCTTTTTATTTATTTTATCTGTCTTTTACATATGGCACCTTTTATTATGTCTGAATGTCCGTTGAATGTATGTCACACACTCTGTGCTGCTGGACACATGAATTTCCAGTTAACCTGTTCACCTGTGCAATGTTCCAAAAATGTTTTGATTATCCCTAAACTTGGCCAGTTTTTTTTTTTGCCACCCATCCCAGCTCTTCTGGAATGTGTTGCAGACATCAAATTCAAAATGGGTGAATATTTGCAAAAAACAATAGAGTTTAATAATTTGAACATTAAATGTTTTGTCTTTATAGTGTGTTTAATTGAATATAAAATAATTTGCAGATCATTGTATTTGGTTTCTGTTCATGTTTTACACAACGTCCCAACTTCATTGGATTTGGAGTTTGTAAAAAAATTTAAAAAAAAGGTCAAAACAGTCTAGAAAATTAATGAAATATAATTAATTCACTTTAGGTTGAAGTTTAACATAATGATCTAAAACCAATTTGTGGTACAGTTCAATGACAATGAAAGTAAATGAGAAGTGAAGAAAAATAAAAAAGATAAACAAAAATGAAGAATATAAAAAACAAAGGAAGCAGAATAATCCAAAAATGCACAAAATAATAAAAAATAAACTAGATGATGGAAGTTTAAAAACATAATAAAGAAAATTAACAAAATAAAAATAAAAATTAACGTCAATGAACATAAAATCACTAAAACAATGAAGAAAATATTAAAATTAGAGTCAAAAGGCATCCTACCATGTTTAACCAGCTCCTCCAGGGGGGTCAAGAATGCAACCTGGCCACAAGTGATCCTCTCCTCCCTCCTTTTGAAGTGGGACGTGGTGGGACGGAGCTCCGTTGAATCCCTCTGTCCTCTTCCAGGTTGAGATGAAGCCGCACAGTTTACTTTCTCAGAGACGCCGGTTTGGGGCCAAAGAAACAGAATCTACAGCTTAAACTGTTGACAGGACATAAAAGAAAAGTCATGCAGGCTGTTCAGAGGGTCTGTTCACATACTGTTGGTGATCACACAACACATAGACACACTGATTTATGTCGGAGTCAGATGAATTCTCTCTTTTAGCCAGTGTAACTGATGAAATCTGACTGGAAATGGACCCAGTTGTAGAATAATGGGTCATTTTTGGTTGATTTCTGTTCCTTTTAGACTGTATTTCAATTCAATTTTATTTGTATAACGCCAGTCATTGCTGATTATCTCTAGGCACTTCACAATTCAAGGCCGAGACCTCATGACTATACAGAGAGTAAAGCCAACAGAACCACCGAGAGCAAGAGAAGGACGACGGGGGAGGAAAAACTTCCTTTAACAGAAGAGAAAAACCTCCAGCAGAACCAGCGGCTCAGGGTAGGCGGCCATCTGCCTGGGCTGGTTGGGGTTAGTGGACAGAGGAGAGACAAAAGAAAAGAGTAGAGATACATAGTTAGTAGTTACTCTCCCTGTTGGAAAAACCTTTAGATATTATCTAAGGAGCTGATGATTATTAATTGATCTGAAAAGGTTGGAACCTAACCAAGTCTTTAAAGTTCAATATATTCAGTTTTTAAATCTGACTAAAAACAATCTTAAAAATAATGTCACTTATTTTAAGCAGGTAGTGGTTGAAAATGGTTGGATTATGTGCGTCAGGGCAGGTCAGTTTAGTGACATATTTATCCTTTAGTGAATCTATGAATCAACAATGCATTGTCAAAGTTTTGGTTTTTGATGTTTTTATTCACTTTTTAAAGCATTTTCTAGACTGTTTATTTAACTTTGTTCATTTTTATTCCTTTTGTATTTACGTTCATTCATTTACTTGATTATTTTGTTCATTTTTCTTCTTTTTTGGTCATTTCTTCACAACCTCTTGATCATTTTGTTTATTTTTCTTCTCGTTTTGTGTATTTTTGTACATTTTTTCTTTTTCCACTAGTTTCCTTCATTTTCTTAATTGTTGTTTTTTTCATTTTTCCTCATATTTTGCCATTTTTCAACGTTTTATGATCGTCTTCTTCATTTTTCTTTTTTGTATCTAATGTGGTTCATTTTCTTGATTGGTTTGTTCATTTTTTCCTCAGGTTCACTTTTATTCATTTTCCTTAATATTTGGTGCCTTTGTCACTTATATTGCTCCTTTTTCCTGATTTGTTCATTTAATGCAAATTCATTCACTGTTTTAATGTATTTTACTTTGCTTCTAGCCTTAATTTTTAAATTACTATAAATTTAATGTCACCTTCTTCCTTCCAGCGTAGAGGACACCCTGCTTGGAAGCGCTAACTAGGGACAGCAGGAGGCAATTTTCAAAATTTTCAGGAAGAGCAAACTTTTTTTTAAAGAAACCCATAATATGAAAGAGAAGTTCAACCTCCCAGAAAATAGTTTTTCCTACGTCAAGCCTAAAACATAGGGGGTGTAACGGTACATGAATTCGGATGGCGAACCGAGTTCCCACATGGAAAATACTGAGTGAGAATATGAAGCAGATTGTAAAGTAGCACTGCAGAGTTGGTATATGCAGCGGGTGGAAGTGGGGGCAGAGCAGGGACGGAGTTGAGCTTCCTGACCGCCGGAGGAATGAAGCTGTTCTTGAGTCTGCTGGTCCCGGAGACTCCACAGTCTCCTCCCTGCGGTGGTGGAACGAGACTTTTATACAAGGTGTGGCCAGAGGGTGACCAATAGATATAAAACAATGAAGAAAATATTCAAATTAGAGTCAAAAACACAAAATATATCAAGAAAAATTAAAATGGAGGCAAAAAAATCCCCCAAATACATGCAAAAAGGGAAAAAATGAAGAACAAAATAAATCATAAAATAATCAAAAGATGCACAAAATGTTTGAAGAAAATAAAATGTTTAACAACAAAATCAAAAAGAAAAGAAAAAACTATGAAAAATCAATCAAGAAAGAAAATGATCAGAAAAATTAAAAAAAAATTTGAGTTAAATACAACAAATACTGTATGTCAGAAAAATGGACAAAAATGTTAAAATATAATTAAAACAAATGGAACAAAATAATTAAAACTAAACTAAAATTAATGAAAATAAGAAGAAAATTAAAAATCAATGAAGAAAATGATCAAGAAAATAAACAACAATGGGGGAAAACAACAAATACGTTAGAAAAATAAACAAATATGAAGATAATAAGAAAACAAATGAGACTAAATAATAAAAAAGAACAAAAATACTCAACATTATTGAAAAAAATGAACAAAATTAAATGTAAAATGAACCTATATATCCAAAACAATAAAAATGATGAATATAAGAAAATAACTGAAACAAAACAAATAAAAAAATGCACAAAATATTTCAGAAACAAAGTTTTTAAAAAAATAATCAATAAAATGGACAAAATAAGGGACAAAGGGAGCATCAGTGAAGAGAAAATGACCAAAAAATGAAGAAAATGTCAAAAATAACAAGCAAAAAGAATAAATTCAGGCCTTTTATTGTGGGCAGTATAAGGTACACCTGTGCACTAATCATGATGTCAGATCAGCATCTTGATGTGGCACAC
>JAQQAE010020711.1:0-10626 GCA_029823295.1 Pseudamia nigra | reverse complement strand
CACTATCCTTATATCACTTGTTGCCAGCTGAAACATAATCACCCACGTAGAAATTATCCAATGGGAGGCTCCGACCTGTTTGCGGAGTTAAATCCAGGTGGTGACCTTTTTTTTTGGCCAGGCAGTGTATAACGATGCATGAAACAACACAATCTGTGACGACCTGGGACGAGTTCACCAACCACCGAGGCAACGCGAGCTCGGGAAAAGGTGACGCGGGTATCGACACACAAAACCAAAACGACACACGCACACTGGCCCGGGAGGCGACGGCCTGACGACGCCGACAGGTGAATCACGACCGCCATCAGGTCACAGCGCTCACGCCGCGGGGAGCGGGAGGCTGGAGGGCGCCATGAGTCGCAAATATAAAACCAATCATGTCAACAAGCCACAAAAAAGTCAAATGAAATATTAAAAAGCATCTACACAGTAGCAAACAAGGAACAAAATAGTCAAGCATATGAACAAAATATCCCGAAGTGAATGAAAAACGGGCAAAAAATTGTCAAGCCTGTGCCCAAAAATGAAGAAATTATTGAAGTCATGAAGAGCAATGTGCACAATAATCACAATATCAACCAAAATGAAGAAAATACTGCACAAAAATAACCAAGTTGAAAAATATAATCAAAAAATTAACACTGAAACTTCATTACGTTTCTGATGAATTGTCAACACGTTCATTTGTAACGTTTTCCGCTTCCTCCCTAACGTCAACATCTCTGCGTTTGAAATGAAATGAAAAGATGATGTGAGGTTTTCGAGCCACGCCCACGTCCCGCCTCCATTCAGCTCGACGACACCTACGACCAGCAAACGTTTACACATACGACGTCTATCACATTAAACGACAATGTGACAAGTGGAGAAAGTTCTGGTGATGCATCGGGTCGTTTCATTGCTGGTGTCACGCGACGTCCCGTTTGTCACCGGACCCGACGTGGACCTCCTCCACGCGGTGGAACGGGTGCATCTGATTCCAGGCTGACGCACTGTGACGCTGTCAAACACCTGACTTCCTGTTTGTCGTCCTTCTAATTACACACTTTCAGTCTTCTGTCTCGTTTTACATCGACCTGCTATTTTTGCTTGTAAGGTCACGTTTGAAATTCACAGAGCTCATGTTTGTTTTATTATGACGTATCTAATATTACCTCAACTGGTTCTACTTTCTATTTGTTTCCTCTGCTGCTCTTATGCCTCAGTCACACTTATTCATTCATTCCGTATTTATTACCTCCGACGTTAAGACATAACTTCACTTAACAACATGACTAATAAAGATATGAACTGGGATGAAATTTGCAGGATGTGTCAGAAACGGCACAACAGTGGGAATGACGTGGATCATTGTCCGGATCCAGACGATTTTTAAAGGATTCTTCATATGGCCCAGTTCAACCTCGTAACACCACAAAAAAACAAAAACAAAAAAAATTTGCCAAAAAACACATGGCAACAGATTCTATCAAACCACAAAGTTTGATGCGATTTGGCAATACTTGGTGTATATATTGATCCAGAATGCTCATCACTTAAAGGGGTTGAGAAAATATCTACTGCAAGGTAATAATATCATCAACAGTTAGATCCATAAGAAAATCCACCATTATGGATTTTTTTTTTTTTAGAATAACTATTGAACTAATAATAATATGTATGTGATTGTGATTCTAAATGCTAATGGAAGGTTTGCATTGTTAAAAAAAAATCCAAAAACGAGGGTCAAACAAATTTAAGAATATTACTTTTGGTGCAGTAACATTATGGAGGAAATGAGCATAAGTTCAAATGATAATGGTAGGTTTTGATTATGAAGGGAAACTGTCTGAGGGTTTTATAGTTTACTAACGCTGAGGGAATATTGGGGGGGTGTCTCTTGCCCCCCCCCTTACAATCTACTCCTCTGTATTTAAACACTGCCATGAAATGAAGAGCGTGAAAACAACAGGTCTGACATTCCTTTCAAAAACAGGCTGTTTATCAGATTCCCTTCTAAAATTAACGTTTCCAGTCCCGACTCTGCCGCATCATTTGCAACGTTCTCCGTGATCGTCCGCACCTGAACTAACTTATTTCTGGTTCCTCTTGCGTGTAACACGAGCCTCGTCGACCGTTTCCCTCGGGCCGTGCATAAAACTCACTGACACGTTTCCACCTGCCGTTAAATAAACCGATTCTCATGTAAAACCTGCGTTTAACGCACAAACACACAATGTCATATTCAATAAAAACGGGCGTAAAATGACGCCTCGGCGAGAAGGCCTGCATAAAACCAGCCATGTGCGTTTTCACTGGTGGGGGTGAAGCTGCTGGTGAGTTATTAAGTCTGGGAGACGCCGTCTATGTGTGGCGGTTAACGATTAACGCGACGAAGATGAGCAGGAGGATGAAGAGCAGATTCTACGCTGGCTGCACATCACAACCACGTCACACGTGGAGTCATTCAACATATACTTTTTAAAAAATGTCCGTTTTCGTTGCTTATTTTGCTCATATTTGTTCACGTTGTTGCTTATTTTATTCAATTCCTTTAAAGGCTGCAACAGCAAATCCATAAAATTGATGAAAAAAAATATAATATTAAAAGCGTTGCTGATGAATTTCACTTTCGATTTGATTAATGCGCGACATTCTCCTGCAGAGCTTCGTCAATGCTGCACGACTGAAATAAAATTAGAAAAAATTTCTGCCTGCAGAGGGAGCTAGTGGGGCTTTGCGGAGGTAGGCAGGATTTAAAGGGCTCATTCGCAACGATTTCATGTGAATTTTGGGTACAGCTGAATTAGATTTGCATCTATCATAACTAGAGATAGTCAAATTATTATGATTGTAATGATTTCGTAATGATAACACAACATTACGCGTGAGTGCTTCACGCGGAGCTGCACCGCCCTCAGGGATCCCTGACGCAGCGGTGTCGCTAGCGGGATAAGAACAAACTCCGATAAGAACTGCTGGACTGTGCGTCTGTAGGTTCACGATGAATGGTGCTCACAGCGCCAAGCTGTTGACAGACGCCATTTAGTTCAACTTGAGACGTGACTGCCACGTTTGCTGCTGCAACTGTTTACATTCCACTGGAAGCTAACGCTACCCTCTGGAGGCTAATGCTAGCGTAGCCATTAGCCACTAACTCCCCAGTTGTTTGTGGTCCTCCAGAGGCTAAGGGTAGCCTCCTCCACATGGCTGTTTACATCCTTCTGGAAGCTAATGCTAGTCTAGCCATTAGCCACCTCTGCATGTTTATTTAATTGATTATTTAGTCGTTTGTTATTTATTTTCTCAAATTAGTTTGCACAGCATCTTTCACTACACATCATAATGAATAAAATAACTTATATAAGCTAAAATAAGATCAACCCCCATAACGATGTGTTATTATCGAACTTTAATGCATAAAGAATGTAAAAAAGATGTGAATTAGTTTAATACGCATGTAAAAAGTTTTAATTTGTTACTAAACTTGTTAATTTTATTGTACATTTTGCTTATTTACATGATTTATTTCAGAGAATTTTGTTCATTTTATAGGTTGTTTAGTGTATTTTTGTTCATTTAGTTAATAAGCTGCCATTCACAATACACAAAACAAATATAATATGTTAAATAATTTAAACTGTCATTTTAATTGTTAGCATACATTTAGAAAATTCAGGCATTTTGTCATTTTTGTAGGTATTTTTGTTTTGGTTTTTTGCTTATTTTACTCATTTTGTTGATGTTGTGCTCATTTAGTTTATTTTCTTTTTAATTTTGTTCATTTACATTTGTATTTTAGTTAATGTTGTTCATTTTTGTTCAGTTTCTTCACCGAATGCGTGTTTTTGCTCACAAAACTACATCAGAAGTGATTAAATAAAATAAAATTGGTTAAATCACTATTTTTTTTATGCGTGTTGTCATTACATTTAAAGAAAAAAAATAAAAATTTTACATTGTGATGTTCACTTAGCAAACAGATGATCCAGAAATATCTGCCCAAAAACGGTTTGCTCATTTACACTCATTTTGTTCACGATGTTGTTGATATTTTGTTTATTTTAGGTAGATAATCATATTCACCAGAAGATACAATCAAAACAGATAAGTAATAAAAAAAACCAGAATAATCTTGATTTGATTTGTCTTATTTTATTGCATGTTTTTTGTAGAACTGTTTATTAACCAAAATAATGTTAATTTTTGCACATGCTGTGGATCATTTTGTTCATTTTTATTAGTTTTCTTAATTGTTTTTGATGATTTTTATTATTTTGTTGATCTTTTTCTTCCTTTTTATGATTATTTTTGCTCAATTTTGATTCTTTTCTTTAGTGTTTTGTCCATTTATGTTCATTTTGTTCATGATCTTACTCAGTTTTTGTACATGCCTTTTCAAATTGTTAGTTATTTCGTTTATTTTTGTCCATTTTGTGGATCATTTTGTTCCTTTTTCTTCCATTTCTTGATTGTTTGTTGATATTTGTTGATGTTCTTGATTATTTTATGCATTTTGGATAGTTTTCTTTATTGTTTTGTTCATTTTGTTCATGATCCTGTTCAGTTTTTGTATATCACTGTTTAAATTGTTTACTACGTTGTTAATTATAATTCAACATGCTGTTTCTTCTTTCTCTATGTTCATATCATTTTATTCAATTTTGTTCTTTTTGATTGATTTGGTTGATATTATAACTTTCCTTATTATTTTTGCTCAATTACAATAATTTTCTTTATTATTTTGTTCATTTATATTTATTTTTGTCCATTACCATTTAATTTTTCTGTTATTTTATTCACTTTTGTAGAATATTTTGTTTATTTTTTTTATAGATATCTTGGTCATTTTTGCTCATTTCAAATCATTTTGTTCATTTTGTGTCCATGTTATAGCTTTCTTTATTGATTTCTTCATTTATGGTCCTTTATTATTTTGTTATTTTTTTACATTAATATCTAGCTATTTTTTGTTTCATACTTTTGCTCTTTGTACATTGATTTGATTGCTTTTTTGTTCATTTTCTTTAGTGTTTTGTTCAGCTTAGTGCATCAACTTGATGATTTTTTTCCCTCTTTTTTAATATGATGTATATTTGGTCGTTTATGTGCCTTGATTTAATCACGAATTAATTCGTTTTTATTCATTTTCGCGGTGATTTGGTTCCATTTTGGTTCATTTTCTTCCTTATTGGATTCATGTAGAAGATTTGGCGTTTCAAAGTAAGTCGATTTACATTTGTTATGTCTTATTATTTTACATTTAATAGTGAAAACATAAAAATGCCATGTTATATGGATGTTTCTAGTTTGAGTCGCACAGAGACACTAATCTTCTCTTTTGATTTTTAAGCCTAAAACTTCTTCTTTATGACCTGTGTGCGATAAATGTACTTAAAACGCAGTCATTTTCAGCCTCTTGCACTATTCTGGACCATTTTCCATGTGGCGACACTGCGTGGGAAGAAAAGTAAGAGGTGGGAAGTTTAAAAAAGTGACTCCAACTTACAGCCAGTTACTCGCGTTGGCCGAGAGCAGCGCAAAGCACAGCGCCAGGACGCAGCGCAAAACATATTCCTTGGTCATGTCGGGTGGGATTCAGGAGAGGGTCTGTGAGAAATAATCCCGGGGAGGACAAGAGGGGCTCGGGGTGAAGTCAGAAGGAAGCGGCGGCGGATGGAAGTCCCGGAGGAGGCGGTTAATCCATCATCCCGCATCCAGTGGACATCCACCGGGGCCTGGATGGCAGCTTCACGGACCCGGTTCTCCCCTCCTTCCCCCTCTCTCTCTCTCTCTTCCACTCCACAGCAGTCGGAAGGAAAGAGGGGGAGAAAGAAGGATGCTAAAAATACGGACAAATCTCAATTGGAGCCTTCTTCTTGTCTGTTTACGCGCGGGGAGCCAGGCAAATAAAAGGGGGATTAACGCGTCCCGAGCCGGTTCTCGGTCCTGGTTGGGAGCGTTTCACCCGCTGGATGTGTGTCTGCTGCGTCCCGGTCCTCCTCGTGTGTCCGGTCCCGTCCCGTCCCGTCAGCGGACTCTCGAAGTGGACACATGCACACGGCGCAGCGGGCGTAAAGACGCACACGGCACCGCTCCGCTCTCTGCGTCAACACGGAGTGTGTGCGCAGACTTTAGCTGAGGGGCGGCGCGAGGATCGAGGTACGGCAGCGGGATGGGAGTTTTTTGGGCAAGGGCGTAGGTTTGCTGTGGATTTTGGGGAGGTGGGGGACACTTTTAAAGGGCATCTGGGCCCCTGGAGCTTTTGCGCTTCAAGCAATTCATTGTCTGTTGAATCGTCAGTGAATCTGTGTGTGTGTGTGTGTGTGTGTGTGTGTGTGTGTGTGTGTGTGTGTGTGTGTGTGTGTGTGTGTGTTTTCTGCACACGTTTATGAACAATAAGAGAAGAGAAAAGAGAATGGAAGTGAAAAAAATGAAGGAACTGGAAGGGACACATATTAACAAGATAATGAAATAGACGAATAAACATTAACAGAATAATTAAGAAATGACTGAAAACAAACAAGGCAAGTAACAAAGTGTGCAAAAAAATAAAGTAACCCAGGAAATGAACAAAAATGAGCAGATTAGTCCAAAAACTGAAAAGAAAAAGAAATAAACAACAAATGAACAAATCACTGAATATAATAAACAAAAATGAACTTAGCAAACAAGTAAATGAAAAAATGAGCAAAACCATCGAGGAAATTGAACAAATTACAAAGTCAGCAAAACTGAACAAAATAATCAAGAAAATGTATAAGTTGAAAAAAAGTAAGTGAATCAAGTGCAAAAAAAAAAATCAAGAAAATAAAATTGAACAAAATAATAATTGAACTGAAAAAACTGATTAATGTAAACAAAAATAAACAAATTAATCAATAAAATGTAAGAAAATGACCAGAATAGTCCACAAAAATCACAGGAATATATAAAAAATGATCAATATAATTATGAAAATAAACATAAATGAGAAAAAATAAATAAGAAATAAGGATAAATAAGAAAAATAATTAAAAAATAAACAGAAATGAACGTAAGTGAACAAAATAATTAAGTAAATAAAATAAATATGCAAAATAAATAAGAAAATAAAGATAAATGAGAAAATTAATCAGGCAAATGACATGAACAAAACAAAAAGAAAATCCCTAAAAATATCAAGTAAATGAAATATCAAACTAAATATACATGTACACATGGAAAAGGAAAAAATAACAAATAATACCACAATAAAATGCATTTAAAATGAACAAAACAAATTCAATACTCAATACATTTAATCCAATACAAGAAACAGAACAAAATAATCATTAATCAGAATAGTGAGTATAAACTGAAATAATATTTACATCTATTTTTAAATGTGAATTATTCCACATATCATGGCACTTATTGTCGTTGTTACTCTTTATATGCACACAAAAAGAAAAATATGTGTAAATGAAAAACTGAACATATGCAGCCATTATTTATGTAAATCAGAGGTTTTTGCAGATTTAAAAGCAATGTAACATCAAATTATGTTGGTATGAGATGAAAATGTGAGCACAAGGTCTTAATTTATTAATTTTACTACATCAATATCAAATGAATAACAATGTGTTGTGAGCAGAGGAATCAAAACAGTGACCAAAACTGAAAGAAAAAAATGAACAAAATAATCAAGTCAATGAACAAAATGAATGAAATAATAAACAAAATCAACAAAAATGAGGAAAATGATCAGGCTGAAGTGCAAAAATGAAAAAAACAAAACAAAATGATGCCAATGAACAACAACGAACAAGAATGAAGGAAATTATTAAAGCAAGGCAGAAAACTATAACACAACAATAAACAAAAATAATAAAAACTAGGAAAATAATCAAGTTGAGACACAAAAATGGACAAAATAATAACTAAATGAACAAAAATGAAGAAAACTATCAAGTTGAAGCACAGAAATAAAAATAATAACTTAAAAAATGAAGAAAATTCTAAAGCTGATGTTAAAAATGAACAAAATAATAACCTGAATGAACAAAACTGAAGCCATTAATCAAGTCCAGGCAAAAAAAAAAAAAAAAATGAAGAAAATAATGAACTAATTGTTACAGAAATTTGGAAAATAAAATAAATAACCTATCAAATGAACAAATATAATCAAGAAGAAGCCCAAAAATTTAAAAACAAAGCTAAAAAAAAAAAAAAAAAAAAAAAAATCAAATCGGGGCACAAAGTTGAAGAAAATAATAAATAAAATAATCAAATTTGAGGACAATTAATCAAGAAGAAGCACAAAAATGAAGAAAATACTAAACAAAAAAAGAAGAAAATGAAGAAAAAATTATCTAATGAGAAGCAAATCTGATTTTTTCTGCCCCTGGAATCTACGCCTATGTTTTGGGGAATGAAGTGGGCGGGTTCCAGGTGTGTGTGTGTGTGTGTGTGTGTGTTTTGGAGGTCTACTGGGAGGATGCAATAGCACAGCCATTCACTAATGCCCTCCGCTCGCCTCCAACACACATAAACACACTCTATTCACACACACGTAAACACACCCTCCTCAAACCGCACACACACACACACACACACTTCTTGGCAGGCCCTCACTCTCCCTGTCACACACTCAACCAAATATTCTGCGGTCAGCGGGCTATTTAAAGCTTGGCTGCAAAACGTGCGCATTCGAAACCAGCAAATCCCAATAATACGACAAGTGTCAACTACACACTATTGATTGATGAAAACATTGTGGGAGGATAATAAGGAGCGGCAGCCATGTTTTCCTCCCGTTTTACCCAATATGACTCACCTGATCCTGGCAGAGAATAGGTGCGCGGCCAAAGATGCAAGATGATACCTAATTATTATTCATAAAACATTTCCTGCGAAGACAAGCCGGCGTTATTGACGCTGCAGGGATCCACCGTCCCAGTACAAATGATCTCCCAAAGCCACGGGACTTTATTTTTAACACCGAAGAGGGTCCCAAAGCCTCCAAATATACCCGATATGTCAGGCTGAATTATGGTGGAAAGGGGTATAAAAAGATGCACAAACATGTAGAATATTTCTGTTTTAAACATCGCAGCCACATGAAACAGATCCAGGGTCAGTTTGAGCATCACCTACAGATGTTTATGTGCCGTGGTGGAACAGACAGGTACAGTACAGACCAGACATGGGACAGGGTTGTGCTTTTGAACTTTGACACTGACAGAAAATTCCAGAATTGAGACAGTTCCTACGATAGTATCTGAATATTGCCTTTTGAATGAAAGGTGTCCGGATTCCAGTGACAGATACGAACCTCCGTCAAGGCAGCTCGGTTTCTCTTCACAGTGAAAACCTGCCACTATCATTTCAAACCTATGCTCGTTTCCACCATAATGTTATTGTAACCAAAAGTAAGATTCCTAAAAATGTATTTGACCCTCATTATTGGATTCTTTGACCATTAAAACCTACCATTAACAATTGGAATCACATACATATTGCTATTCGATCAATAGTTTTCATAGGTTTTTCAATGACACCAATCATAATTGAAGATTATCTCTAGGTGCTTCACTATTTATTCAAGGCCAAGATCTCAAAACTATACAGAAAGTAAACCCAACAACCCAACAACAGAGCAAGCCAAGGGTGACGGGGAGGAAAAACTTCCGTTAATGGAAGAGAAAAACCTGACAGTAGATATTTTCCTCAACCCCTGTACGTATAATCATTCTGGATCATTTTATCGAGAATATTGTCCATATCTGGGTCAAACTTTGTGGTTTGATAAAATCTGTTATGGGTTATTCTGTATTTTTTTGGCTAATTTTATGGCTATTATTTGTGGCATCACAAGGACAAATGTTGAATCTCACAATGGTGAAGAATCCTTTAAAAACCTTCTGGGTCCAGATGATGATCCAGATCCGCTTCCGCAATCCAATCAACTGGTCCTTATTTCTGAGCCATCCTGAAAGTTTCATCCAGATCAGTTCAGAACTTTTTGAGTTATGTGGTGAAGAAGCAAACACACAAACAGATAAATTAACTAACGCTGACAAAAACCTGTTTGGCTGAGGTCATTAAAAAAAGTTCCAAACAACTGCATGTGTTGGTACCAAAGTTACGCCATTTGGTTTCTCAACTCCCTTTTTAGGAAAATCAGGTTGTCACTTCCTGGATGCTATTTTTGGCAGGATATGATCATATAGTGGTGCTCCGGCTAACGAATGTAATCCATTCCGGTGTCACGTTCATTGGTCGAAACAATCGTTAGCCGGTGCCGGTTTTTCCACAGGATACATGTAAAACCAATTAATCCATTCTGGACCCACGAAAACTGTATGGCTGCCCTCTGAGACAATATAGACTTAAAATGTCATAAAAATCTAAATAGAATATTGAGAATACAAAATGGAGCCTACTAATTAAAAATAGAATATTTATTAAAAATGTAAAAGAGCAGTGTATCAAGTGAGCAGTCGTACACAGTCGCACCCTGAGAAGTTGGTTAGGCTACGTGTGTTTTAATTGATCATCCATCCATCCATCCATCCATCCATCCATCCTTCCATCCATCCATCCATCCATCCATCCATCCTTCCATCCATCCATCCATCCATCCATCCATCCATCCATCCATCCATCCATCCATCCATCCAT
>JAQQAE010020710.1:0-10626 GCA_029823295.1 Pseudamia nigra | reverse complement strand
TGGGGTGATCTAAAGAGGGCTGTGCACAGGAGATGCCCTCACAATCTGTCAGATTTGGAACAGTTTTGCAAAGAAGAATAAGTAAACATTGCCACATCAAGATGTGCCACGCTGATAGACTCCTACCCAAAAAGACTGAGTCCTGTAATAAAAGCCAAAGGTGCAGCAACAAAGTATTACTTTAAGGGTTTTTTAAAAATTTTTATTTCTCCCCTTTAAAGGTTTCAGTTTGTTTTTCAATTGCGTTGTACAGATTATAGGTCACATTTAAAGGTGGAAGGAGCTGTGAAATTATTTATCTTGGTGTCAATTTTTTACATCACAAAAACCTGGCATTTGAACTGCGGTGTGGAGAATTTTGAGATCCACTGTATATAGTTTGTGTGAATACATTATTGGACTGCGGTATGTAGGTAGTCGTGTTTTGCTCCTTAGTGTACAGTTATGTCTGAATGCATGCACTAATATGTTTATCCTCTGTAGTCCTGGCCTGTCTGGGGTTTCTGTCACCTGCCAACAGAGGGGCTCTCATGACGTGCGCTGTGGTCCTTTGGGTGCTGCTGGGTACTCCTGCTGGCTATGTGTCTGCACGGCTATACAAAAGTAAGAGTTCACTTTTAATAATCAGACAGACATATAAAGTATGGTATACCAATAGAATTTTATAAGTTAAAATATGTATTGGTAGCCTAAGAGTTGAACACTGTGGCTGTATATAGAATGAAGTACAAATATTTAAATTATGTGTGCAAAAAACGACATGCATCTTTATATTAAAGTAGTTAAAAGGAGCTGAACTGAATATACCGACATATATTCAAATCGTCCCGTCCATAGTTTCATTCATGTCTTCCTGCAACACTGAAGAGAGTTGACTGTAACATTCAGAGTCAGTGCAGACATAATCTCATCCACCTGTGTTTTTCTTGTCAGCCTTTGGAGGTGAGAAGTGGAAGACAAATGTCTTGTTGACAGCACTCCTCTGTCCAGGGTAAGCTCAATATCTCATTTCCTAAAATACTGTTTTTTCTCATTTTGGTTTCTGTCCTTGAGGGTTCCACCCAGCACACCCACTGTTATATATATAGTATGTGCTTCCCACATTGCTGCTATCTCACTCACCTATATAATCTTTCTGTGTCATTGTCCTTTATCCACCAGCATTGTGTTTGCAGACTTCTTCCTGATGAACCTGATTCTTTGGGTTGAGGGTTCATCTGCAGCAATCCCCTTTGGTACTCTAGTTGCCATTTTGGCCTTGTGGTTTGGAATCTCTGTGCCCCTCACATTCATTGGTGCCTACTTTGGATTCAAGAAACCTGTAAGTTTGGTTTCCACATACACTTTTATTCTCCTAGTTAAGTTTGTGTTTAGTAATGAAATGCACAGATGAGTTCTGTGACTAAATTTGCACTTCCTGCACAGGCGATTGAGCAGCCAGTGCGAACAAACCAGATTCCTCGTCAAATTCCAGAACAGTCTTTCTTTACAAAGCCTATACCTGGAATAATAATGGGTGGAATCCTTCCATTTGGCTGCATCTTCATTCAGCTCTTTTTCATCCTCAACAGCATTTGGTAAGAGGACAAGATGTTATGTACCTGACCCACAAGGCCTTTTTCATGCTGTGCTCATAGCTGATAAATGTGCTTCTGTTTTAGGTCTCATCAGATGTATTACATGTTTGGGTTCCTGTTCCTAGTATTTATTATTCTTCTCATCACCTGCTCTGAGGCTACTATTTTGCTCTGCTATTTCCACCTATGTGCCGAGGTAATAAAAGTGGTCTTTATTTGTTTTGTACTAAGGCAATAAGTTAATGAGTCGAGGTTAATTTTACTTGTTAAATAAGGGGTGACTTGAAGACTTTAGCCTGCTGTATCTAATCTTGAACACACTGCTTCTATTCTGCATTTTACATTTCATCATTTTTTTGAATAATGTGATCACTGGATTGTGATGTGTTTTTTCTTGTAATATGTGTCCAGGACTACCACTGGTGGTGGCGTTCTTTCCTGACCAGCGGCTTCACAGCAGTCTATCTGTTCATTTATGCAGTGCATTACTTCTTCTCAAAGCTGCAAATTATAGGAGCGGCCAGCACTATTCTGTACTTTGGATACACTATGATTATGGTCCTCATCTTCTTCCTCTTCACAGGTCAGTTTTCACCAACAGCCACACTGACATCTTTTCTGTCTCCATCCAGATGGGTGTTGTAGTAAAATTTTAGTATGAATGCTCACCTATTTCTAGTGATTCGCAGCATAACGCATGACTATTCACACACTAGGCCTGCATGTGTTGGTCTAAACCAGGGGTGCTCACACTTCTTCAGCATGCAAGCTACTTATAAAATGACCAAGTCAAAATGATCTACCTACTGCAAAAATGCAAAACACATGTGTTTATAAATATATCTCAGAAAAAAGTCCTCCTCCCATTGTGTATGAAAGTGGTAAGTTTTTGTCTTCTTACATGGTCCAGGTCCCCCACTCATTTTTATACTTTTTCTTAAATTTAAGAGAAAAACCTGAGGGCTTAAAAATAGGAGGTAACTCCTGTCTAGCTTGTTAGATTTGCTGCACTTAGCATAGGTTGTTTGTGCATGCGCAGTGACCTAAGTGTTAGAAAAGGTCAGATGTCATTTGACTGGCTGCCCTGTAAATCAATCAAGTGATGGGATGGCTGATTGGCTGACGTCTTTTTTTTTTTTTTTTTTTTTTAATGTCATGCGAGCTACCCACACAACCTTCAAGACTGACATAATGAGCACCCCTGGTCTAAACATACTACAGCATGGTGTCTGCGGATGTTTTTCAAAAATTTATGTCTTAAATTCAGATTTATAAATACAAGGCCTTAGAAGTCATTTATCAGGTCTTAAGTGCACACATTTCATCCACATTCATTATCCACCCCTGAGGTCAAGGTCACAGGCCAGACATTCTCATGAGAGTAAATATTTTGAACAGAGAAAGTGAAAGTCACCAAATTTACAGTAAAGGTTTATCAGGTCAAGGCCCTTGTCAAGTTTGAGAATGTGTGCCTTTTGACCTTGAGATCAAGAACAATGTCACTACACTTACAGCAAAGGTGTATCAGGTCAGGATTGCCAAGGACCTAAGGAGTACTAGTGGCTCCCCACAGTACTTCACGTTTACTCATTGTAGTTAATTTCTTTGTTAATTGTGTTTATTTACTGCTTATTTTATTAATTTGAATTTAAATCAAAATTACATTTTATCTCTTGCATTTGAAGAATTATATACAGTGGAATCCTGGGTTAAAAGATTAATCCAAATCTGGGATCAAGCTCATGAAGCGAAAAACTCGTGAGCCAGGACCGGTTTTCCCATAAGAATACATGTAAAACCAATTAATCTGTTCCAAGACCCAAGAAAACTCCCATATATACACACCCGTACGTGCATGTAAGGTATTTGGAAAAGAATGTTTATTTATTATTATTTGAAAATGAAGTTATGTTAATTATCTGAAAAGGAATGCATGAAATTAGTTATAAAAATTAGGGCTGTCAGAATTAACGCGTTAGTCTGGATTAACTCATTTGCATAAATAATTAGATTAAAAATTTTAACGCCATTAACACGATTAACGCACAATAACATACATCAAGGAAAAAGTGATAAAATCTGTCACATTTGACCCAGCTCATTGACAACTTTTTTAGTATTTACTGCTTCAAAGTCAATTTAAATGTAAATTTACACATTTTAAAACAAATGACATTAGTTACTGATGAAAACAATGAACCAAGTTAAAAAAAAAGCAAAAACATGGTCATCAGAACATTATAGAGGTTCTGTTAAGTTCTGCAAAGCAGCTGGAATTGACTTTAGTTACAAGTTTAAATTAGAAAAAAATATACATTTCAATGTAAAATAAGTAATTTTAGTTGAGTGTCTATATCACCTTATGTCATGAGTGTTTTTGCTCCCACAAAATGAAAAACAACAAATCGGTATTAATTGTGATTACTCGAAATTAATCCAGTGACCCTGTGATTAATTTAGATTAATAATGAATGGGTATTGATGGTGATTAATTGAAATTAATCCATAGTTACCTTGTGATTAATCAGATTAAAAATTTTAATCGTTTGACAGTCCTACTAAAAATTATTAATGACATGATACCTTGGCTTGACGTTCACGTACTAAACGTAAAGCGCAAACGGTGACCATATCACCAGCGATTTCCTTCTCCTTGACCCAAAGGAGCGACAGTCTCTCCATCGTCATGGAGATGGAGAGACTGCTTTAATGCATGAACTCTGGACATGAACAGGCAGAGAATAACACATGACAAGATGCAGCTTCTAACTCTCACAGCCGTAAAGCGGCCGCTGCCGTAAAGTATCTGCGACGTAAAGCTGCGACACACAGTAGCTTACTCTCTTAGTCGTATATGACATCACTAGCATCCTTCTTAGGTCCCATGATGAAAAAACACAACAAAACACCAGTTCAGTTGAAAAAAGGCACAAATATGAAGCACAATACAGCGCGAGTTTCACGTCTACGTTTCCGGTTGGTGAGTAGCATGCCCTCTTGCTCTCGTGAACTATTTTACTTGCAGCTCAAGTTTTTGCTCGTGAGTCAGTACAAAACTTTGCCCGATGTCTTCTTTGTAACCCGAAATTCATATGCCAAAGCACTCGTAACGCAGGGTTCCACTGTATATATAAATATGTGGATTTGTTTGCACTACAAAATGGACACAACCAGTGAAGGATGATCTGTCCCAAAACTTCAGTCTTGAATAAGGTTTAAATGAATTCAAAATGCTCCTAAAAAGCACAACATTTAAGTGCATGAGACATGCAGACACTGTATGGTAGCAACCTGATAAAAATGTCACATTCAACTGTGCAAAGCTGGCAACAGAGACATCATGGACAGTAATACTGTAAATCAAAATCCATGTTGAATTAAGAGCTGGTCACAACGGGTGATGTCATGCAATGCAGTAAATCAGCAAAAGACAAGTAGTGACTGAGATCCCTTCAGCCAGTGAACGTTGGTTTACAAACTACAACCCGATTTGCAAAACTTTATGATTAGACATCCATAAACATTGGCGTAATGTTAGCACAAGGTGTAAAGGCAAACTCATTTGTTTTACAATAATTGTATTTGTGTTGACATAATGTTACACTTAAGTGACACATGGACATGTGAAGCCAAAGCATTTTTCTGGCATATATTGGCTGCAAGGATACTGCCTGCATGTTGTAAAGGTAGTTACTGCTCATAGATGACAGCACATGCACAAATCATCCTTTATAAACGTTACGTTAAATGCAATGAAGTGTAGTCATTATTTTATGACTGTCGCATGTATAGGAATGTTTGTACAGTAGTTAAGGATGTACTGAAGTTAAGATGTGAATGCTCAGGATATTGATCCTGTTCACATGACATAGTTCCAGGAACCAGTCTACACTATTGTGCAACATTGGTTTGCGTGTGCTTTCATGGAGACAGGTCTCTTTATTTCTACACACAGCAAAGATGTACTGTGTCGAGGGATGATGTTGAAAACTACTTTGGGTGGATCTTGTTTGAACTGCCATATTTGAATCCTTTTGAAGTTGAATAAAATCAGAGCATCGACAGGAAATGAGGCTAGAAAGTTCAAAGCCTCTCTTGGTCAGATCTCGTTTTTAAGGCTTATTCAAGTCAGTTTTGTGGCTTCATGGGCCTAGGTTTCAAAGTGAGCTCCCCTCTCATCATGTTTCCCAAAAATGCAGGCAGCGTTTTCACTTGTTGGATGATAGTAAATTAGTGAACACTGAGATTGTCTGCCTGCTTGTTTATTTAATTTGTTCTTGGGACGAATTCATCTTATGAGTGTGGAGAACTGGACAAATCAATGTGATCACAAAGCAGAGATGGACAGAATCTCCCCATCTCTGTGTTAAAAAGACAAAGACTGATACATGTTGACATGATAACGGCACTCTCTGGCCCTGCCCAGCTCTGGTGCACACCCACTCAGCTGATACTAGGGGTGTGTGCAGACAGAGGATAATGTACAGGACCAGATAAAATGCCTAGTTTTTATGCCTCTCAGAATTATAAGGCATCAGACGATGTCATACTTGTGCAGTTTTGATGTCATTAGGCCAGATAAGAGTTAGCCCGCAGCCTAGCCTCGTCACTGTGGCACTTTTTGACACTATCTTTAGACAAAGCTCTAAGTAGCAAGAGGAAGAGATGTCAAAAGATTATCACCAAGCAATAATCCAAGGATTCAAGGAAAAGATTATTAGTTTCCCTCCTTGCTTCAAGTTATAAATCTAAAGTCTAAATCTAAATAATCCCTATCCATTTTAAGGGTTTATTTTCTGTTTCTTTTTCACCTCATCCCAACTTTGATCACTGCTTAATTCGGGATTGGGCTGCGTGGCCCCCATTCAGCAGTCAGATAGGACTTTTATACCCAGATGAATTGATCTAGGATTTTGACCAATTTTGCTTCTCAGCATTGCTCTTTCCTTGTCAAAATGAAGTGCGCTGCTGGTATTTTTGTGGTGTTGTGAAGATTGCTGTCCCAACTCTGTCATAAGTTATTTTATAAGCTTTTAGTAGATGAAATTTGGTTATACCGTGACAGCGAGCTGCGTTTACTGTGACACTTCATTATTCATTTTGTGTCTGCTCCTGAACCACGTAAATTTCAGAACCTTGTCTAATCTTATCTAATATTGGGCTACATGTACAACTTTTGTACATGTAGCCCACACTTTGTACACACTAGGCCCAACATTTTTTTTTTTTTTTCGATTTGACTTTACAATGCTGTTTCTTATTATTGGGCTATGCATTCTTTTGATAATTTTGAGCATTTTCCCCATTTAATTAAAAGTTTTAGTTAATATTCTTGGATTATATTTTATTTTTAGTTGATTTTTATTCAATTTGATTGTTTTCTTCATTGCGTTGTAATTTTGTGCATTATTCTGCTATCTTTGGCCCATTGTGTTTAGTATTTATCAGGTGTAAGCTGGCTTTCACAACATTAAATCAAAATGAATAAATGTTATATTTTCATTCTTGTACCCCATAAGAGTAAAATATGTGAAAATGCTATAATATGATGACATGTTCCCAGTAAATAAATCATTCTTCGGTGGTTCAGAATTAATTTTCATTTTGATCCTAAGAAGATGCTGACCTTTGTGTCTTCAGCTGCTAAAGTTTGGGAATCATTGGCTTCGTGTGTTTTGCTTTTTGTGTGTGTGTGTAACAGCATTTACTGTATTTCATCATTCATCTCCCCTGTTTGCTTCCCCAGGCACCATTGGCTTCTTTGCTTGTTTCTGGTTTGTCAATAAGATCTACAGTGTGGTCAAGGTGGACTAGAGCACTGAGGGAAACGACTGACTGCTTGTGGCCACAGCCAGAACTTGCCTCCTCAGTTCCGGCTGTGAAAAAGTGGTTCAAACTGGGCCTAAAGTGAAACTCTCACCTATCATAAAAAAGACCCGAAGAGCAGAGCCCGTCCTCTTTTGTGCTTTAAACCTCTGTTGCTATTGGTTTTTAGTTTTTTTTTTTTTTTTTTTTTTTTTTTTTTTTTTTTTAAAAAATAATCTATACATTTTGTGTTCACTGTTGACCAGTTATTTTTCGAGTGGCACCTTGAACATCAGTGTGGATTCAATCATCTAGTCATATGAGCAGTTCATTGTGGTGGGTTTAACAGGAGATGCTGAAATGTTTAATGTTAATTTTCTAAGGAGCGTCAAATGTTCTGTAATTTGCTTTTCTATTTCCCTATGGCTAAATGTTTTGTTTTTCATGACCTGTACTGTAACAATGATTAAATGTGTGTAAATATACTGTATAGAGAGCACAAGTGAGGGAATGCTACTTAAAGATTTACCGTCATCTGTAGACGGTTTTCCTTTTTGAGGTAAAACTGGGCTACAAATCCTTAAATATTAGCTAGTACACTAGTTCAGAAATTATATAAAAAACACTGTCTTGATTCATGTCCATTCTCTTGATGGCTACATTGAAGTTTGCATAGAAAAGGGTACACTTGATTTAAAAGCACATCTGTATCATAGAAGAATATGCTACAGCTACAGTATGTTGCACATTTAAGGTTGTCTCCCAGTGAATGCCTGATTTTTAAGGCCTCTGGAGATTCTCACCTGATTCATCATAATGCAGTCCATAAATTTAATGAGACCGTACATACACACCCACCACTAAGATGCACCCTTTTAGAGTTTAATAGGCAGTTGAAGTGTACATATATCACTGCTGCCTTTTGCTTCTAGCAGTGTGGGTTCATCACCCAAGGTGAAAGCATTTTTATAAATAAAAGAAGCAATTAATTCAAAATGAAGACCATGTTTTGTTTTGTTTTTTTTTTTTTTTTTTTTTGAGCCAGTGAAATGTATATGTTATTATTTCACACTTAATTATTTAATCATGTTCCAGTGAGGGCATAAGGATCTAGTTTTGTAAAGATGAGTTTACAATTATGTGACTGTCTTAATGATTAAACGGTTTTGGCTTAAAAATGAATCACTGGCCTTGTGTATACTGATCATTTCAACTTTCTTCACTGAATTGCATATAAAATTGAACACATTAGCACATTACATTCAGTCCACCTTTATTAAACAGACATTTTTTATATTTCTGGTCATTACAAACTTATCACAAAAATGCAGTTCTGTGACACTTAAAGCAGTCTTTTGTATTTGTGAATAAATTGTCTTATGGAATGTACCTCTTATCCTTCATAGAACAGCATAGGATAGAAAATGTCTTCTGATTACATACATTGTCAGATTGTCATAATCCTATTCTATGGGCATGGTGACTGTTGACCAACATCTCAACACCAGATTCATTACTATTGCAGCCTCTCACAATGCAGAAAGTATGTAGACTCCATTCAAGATGCCCAGGACTGTTGAAACAAGATAACAGCTTACCTGCATTGATATAAAGTTACGAGATCAAGACAAATTATATTAAGCTGTGGCCACTGGAGTTCTACAAATGAATGTCAAGCAACCACATCCCAGATAACATCATCCTTAACATAGTCCCGAACATACCTGTACTTGGAAAAAGTACTGTGAATGTGATATTTTATGCTTAATACCTCAAATCTATCATTTTGGACAGGTAAGATAAATACAGTGCCCTCTAATACTATTGGAATAGTGAGGCTAATTCCTTTAATTTTGTTGTACACTGAAAACAGCGTTTGACATCAAACGATGAATATGAGACAAAAGATCAGTATTTCAGCTTCTAATTCCAGGTGTTTACATCAAAATTGGTTAAAGAACCTAGAAGATGGCATCGTTTGTAATGAAAACACCAAAATACATTACAGTGAATAATACTTAATATTTAGTTGCAAATTCTTTACTTGCAATAACTGCATGAAATCTGCAAACCATGGACATCACCAAACTTTTGCATTCTTCTTTTGTGATGCTTTTCCAGGTTTTCACCACAGTCTCTGTCAGTTGTTTGTTATGGGAGGTTTCTCCTGCTAGTCTCTTTAGCAGGTAAAATGCATGTTCAATACGGTCTAAGTCATGAGATTGCCTTGTCCAGTCTGGAACCTTCCACTTCTTTCCCCTGATGAACTCCTTGGTTGTCATGGCAGTGTGTTTTGGGTCTTTGTCTTGCTGCATGATGAAGGATCTCCTGATCAGTTTGATTGAATCTCTCTTTAAATTTGCAGACAAAATATTTCTACAGACTTCTGAATTCATTTTGCTGCTACCATCATGTGTTACATCACGAATGAAGATCAATGACCCCATCCCAGAAGAAGCCATGCAAGCCAAAGCCATGACAATACCTCCATGTTTCACAGATGAGCTTGTGTGTTTGGGATCATGAGCAGATCATTTCTTTCTTCACACTTTAGCCTTTCCATCACTTTGATAAAGGTTCATCTTTGTCTCATCAGTCCATAAAACTTTGTCTGAGAACTTTTCAGGCTTGTCTCTGTACTTTTTGGCAATTTCCAATCTGTCCTTCTTGTTCTTATACCTAACAAGTGATTTGCATCTTCTGGTGTAGCCTCTGTACTTTTGTTCCTGAAGTCTTCTGTGAACAGTGGATTGTGATACCTTCACTCCTGTCCTCTGGAGATGTTGGTGATGTCACTGACAGTTGTTTTAAGGTTTTTCTTCACAGTTCTCACAATGTTTCTATCATCAGCTACTGATGTTTTCCTTGGTCTACTGGTTCAACGTCTGTTGCTCAGTACACCAGTGGGTTCTTTCTTCTTCAGGACATTCCAAATGGTGGTACTGGCTATGGCCAATGTTTGTGCAATCTGATTGATTTTCCATCTTCTCTCAGCTTCAAAATGGCTTGCTTTTTTCCCATAGTCAGCTCTCTGGTCTTCATGTTGGTTACACATGTGTAACTACACTGCCTGGCCAAAAAAAAGTGGATTTAACTAAGCAAATACAGTAAGAGCATTTCCACATGCACAATGTGAAGTGAACTCAAAGGATTGGGACTGAACAGCTGTGTAGCCTCAAGAAAACCACTAATCAGTGAGGCTAACCAGAAAAAAAGGTTTCAGTTTGCTAGGGAGCATAAAGAT